>PVIR01005761.1:0-36562 GCA_004026965.1 Petromus typicus
CAGCAATCAGTACCACACACCACAGTGCTGGGAGTGGTGGCTCACGCCTGTAATCCCAACACTAGGGAGCCAGGGGCAGGTGGATTGCTGAGTTCAAGGCTGAGTTCCAGCCTGAACTACAAAACAAGACTCTGTCTCAAAAAAAAAAAAAAAAAAAAAGACTTGTTGCATTAGAATAGGGTTTGTAAAGTGCCTCAGTAATCTTCCTTCTCTCCACCTTTCACAGGTTTTCACATTTGTTTCATACATATTTTCTAGAATTTTTTACTATGTTGAGAGAGAGGAATAAGAAAAAAAGTACGTTTGATTCATTAATCTCTAAGCAAGTCTTATAAATATAATTTTATATAATCCAGGGAAACCTTATAGTGCTAATATGACTATATAACAATAACATGTTGAGTTATGATATAGTAACTCCTCCTCATAAAGAATGGTGATAGAATTTATCTGATTCTGCTTTCTCCTAATTTTTCTCCAATAGATTTTAGTTGACTATCATTTTATTATTCAATTCATTTCAGAAATCTGCATTCTAGAGCTTGTCTCATACAGTTAAACAAATTTATTGAGTTGTCATTTAAACAGTAGGCTTTGGTGCAGGCTTGTCTCCCTTTACCTGATAGTATACTTGTCCTTTTTCACAATCTTTCTTCTTCCAGTTGATGCCTTATTAAAATTAAACTTAAAAACTCTACATTGTTATAATTTATCATATTTATCTTCTGTCATGTAGCTATAATTTCAACAATTATTTTAAACTTGGTCCTAATTAAGATGGATTTAATGATTAATAGTCGTTTCATTACAGATTTTCCACTTATTATTTTGTTTTTGTCTACTTTTACATCATTTCTTTAAACTCTTTTAAGCATATTTCTCACAACTTTTCATTTTTTAAAAGTTGCTTCTTCAACACCTTGTTCTATTTGAATAACAGCTTAACTGTGCAAAAACTACTTACGTCATATTTTCCCAAGAATTGAATAGACTTTGATTAATCATATCCTAGCAATGAATATTGCTGTAAGGTAAAAAGCCAGACTGGTCCCACTTATACGATCTCATATTTTCTGTTGTATACTAAACAGAATTTCCCTTTGCCCAAGACCAATAGCAACTGTTTTACCCATTATAAAATGTATTCATTTAATTTATAGCATCAGATCTTCTAGTTCAGACAAGAATCTTGACTATTGTCTTTGAACATTTCCTCTTCTATTTATACAACTCTATCCTTTTCATTCTCCTATCTCCCCATCCTCATTTTCAGTGTATCCTTTCTCCATGTTCCTGGCTGTGGTATCATCAGACTCCTCATTCCCAATATCAGCTTTTCATTATATGATGTGAGGTTTAAATTTCATTTTCACTACCTTCATTTTTTAATTCCCCGAATATTTCTGAAAAGGAAATGCGAATTCAGCACTAGAAAAAGTTGTTTGTTATTAGGAAGCCTTCTGGGTCCCAGGAAAAGCTTCATATGACACAAATGATAAGACATCTGTATGTGTATGTGGGCATATGAGTCTATGCATATATAATTACACATGTATATGTACATACATGTATCTCTGTGTATGCACATATATACATGTGTATATATACAAACATATATCTATGTATATTCATATAGGTATCTCTGTGTACATATAAGTATATGAATATGATGTATGGACACCTAGATGTGTATAGTGTATGCATGTGTAAATACATGTGTGTGTACTTGCATGTACGTGTGTATAGATGTACAATTTATATACTTGGATGTATGAGTATGTATTTCTAATTCTCCTTAGCTGCAAAACAACTTATCACTGAGTCTGCCTCTGTCTTAACACAGAGTTAAAACATATGTTTGCATAGTCTTTCTCCACTTCCCCACATTTTCTTCTGCTTTTGAAGTCAGGGAGATTAAAGGAAGTTTCACAAATCTATGCTTTACAGCCAGGGGTCATTAGCTTAGCCTGTCTCTGTGTGCCAAGGAGGTACAGCTTCTTTGCTGGATCCACCAGGAGTTGCAGGGGCCTAGCAAATTCACTGAATGTTGTCATTTCACTGAGTTTAATATTTCTTCCATTATGAAAATAATCAATGATATGACTTAAGAAAGCTTTGTAGCTTTCATTACTCCCCCAGACTGAACTCACAAACTATATGTGCTAGGGTAATCTACCCCTGAGGAGGATCTATGGTAATTCACCATATCCTTCCTGATCCTTTAAGCTTTATTTTCTCCTTTTTTTTTTAACAGTAGGTATGGTAGTTGAGAAGGATATAAAATTCTTTAGTTCTTTAATGTGATTTTGTGAAGTACAATTTTTGGAAATTCTCCAAAATTAGCCAAGTTTACAAAGTTACTAAAAAATTTCTTTCCAGTCAAGGATGTCCATAAATTGCTTTTATTTCCTAATTTTGATTACCTTCTAGTTGATTGTTTCTTAAATAGTACTAACTGCATTCATACTTTAGCTTAGCGCTTGGACAGATAAGATAACTCTACAGTCACTGTTATCTTGCTGACGTTTACCTCCCATTTGGCCAGGTGGACACTGACCTTGTCCAATCACTGACTCACACTGTTCCAAGCCACCGGAACACCAGTAAACCCAATCTTGCCCATAGTGACCTTCAAGTCAAGCTGTAAGAAACATATAACTACTTGGCCCATTCTCATGACTGAACAGCTTTCAATGACTTATGAGTTTGATTTTCAATCTGTAAGATAACTTTGAAATAACAAAACAAAAGTAATTTTTTTAAAAATTTAAAATCTTTATTGGTACATTATGAATACAATTTTAATGGTACATTTTATACATATATTATGATCACATACAACATTGAGAATTTGTACCTGCACCCGATACATCTTGATTCTCATTTTTTCCCATTCCCCTGCCCTCACTACAGTTCTCCACCCCAGTATACATACACTTTGTTTCTTTTTTTTCCCCTTTGGACCATACCATCCTGAAAGCACTGCATTCAGTCTTGTCTGCTGTAGGAAGCTAAGTAGGGTTGGGTCTGGTTATTACTTGGATGGGAGCTCTTGCTTTACTTTGAACACTCTTAGTTGTCGTTAGCAAAATACAGATTAACCAAATATCTATAAAAATATATACTTAAGGTCTGACTTTACAGATTAAGAACACTGTGGGCTGAGGCTTTCGTTCAGTGTTTCTAGTCCCTACTTCCCAAGCTTAAGGTTCCAAATTTAATCCCTGGTGCCCAAAAACAAAAAAAGAACATTGTTCCCAGAATGAGTCTAGTCTTGTTTTGCAACAAATTTATGAATTGGCAAATATGTGTTTATGTGCATGAGCATATATATTTATATTGCATATACATTTTATTTTTAATAGTATTGAGCATGTTTCTGTGTGAAGTTACTTTCTAGAATCTTAATTTATACTCATAAACATCACTATAAAGTGTGTCCTGGTCATATCTTCAAGTATTTATCTACATTTGGAAATTTATTTATTTTGTTTATTTCACTTCTGTTTGTCATTCTAAAATTTCACTGAGGGGCATATTAAACTACAAATAACAGATAAAAGCTTTATTATCTCCAAGAATTAAGTGAAAGAAGTATTTGGTAATAACATAAATATAATTATAAATGAATATCATAATTCCCTGATCTTATAAGCAGTAATCTGAGCTGAAAATTTGGTTCTAACCAACCTGGAAGTCAAAGTACAGGGAAAGTGCTGTGGTACAAGATCACAATTTGCTTAAAACAAAGTGTTCAAGGAAACCAGAGCATTTGAAAATACTTTGGCACAAGGACATTTGTCCCATTGATTCTCTTGGAAGAACAAACACAAAGGAGCTGGCCAGGACCTTCCTAAGGAAGTGTTTACGGTTGGCTTTAACTCAAAGATAATATCACAGTACAGGTCTCAGAGGGAGTGTCTACTAAGTGTCAATTGTCCACTACTTGGATTTAAGGCTATCTTATTTTTTTATCCTCAGGAATACAGGGTACTAAGGAGAGTAATTAAACAGAAAAAATTACCCTTATGAAAAGCAAGAACAACTACTCGCCTAGGAAATGCAAGCAATGGGTATCTTCAACAGAGAGGTGATTTATGCCTAAGCATAAACTTTGTTACCTTTCTTCCAAATGGAAATGTCTCAAATGAAGAGATTTCACAGCCTCATCACACTGAAGTGTGTATGAATGAATGAGGCACCAGTAGTGCATCTTTTACTTAAGATTCTTGGCCCATGGTGCTTTTACCCTTTTAATTGTAAGGTAAATGACTACAGCATAGAGCACACACACACACACAAAAACCCCCAAACAACAACAACTTAAGCTCAGTGAATAGTCACAAAATGAACATCCTTATCCAAAATTTTAGTTCAGACATTGAGATTACCAAGACTTCTGCCCATGTGTTCTAAGTGCTGTCTGCTCTATCCTCTGGAAAAATCATCATCATAGCTCTAGGATCCCTTCTGACTGCATAACCAGAGCAGAAGAATCAGGGCTCAGAAGGATGACTCTGTCAAGGCATCAGCCAAAACCACCAAGAGATTCAGGAAATGGAAGATCTGAGGAAAACAACCATCAGGAATAGTTCCATAGTGTTTATGTCTGGGCCTTACAGAAGATTATTTAAATATCTGTTCCTTAAACTATATGCCTGTTGTTTTGGGGATATACACTTTAAGATATAGGGTTTGGTGGAACTATTTACATTTTTTTCAGTAGAAAAATAGTTTATTTGAGCTGGAAAATTGCTAAGGATAAATGAAACCATGGAACTTTAGATAATGTATTTGACATGATGAAGATAAGAATCCTCAGTCTGTTCTGATTTTGGAAAATATTTTCAAGTCTTAAATGCAAGTCAGAATGGCTGGTATAGGAGGATTTATGGCCAAAGGTATGTCCTTAGCTACTTTCACTGGCTTCAGTTTGCAACCAAAATGTGAGGTCAGTATTCTCCAACCCAGAATTTAGTTCAGCTTGTATTTTCCCTTACTGCAGCAAATTGTTAAGTAAAATTGTCACTACAACACTGAGTCTTCCAACTGCAGTCCTCACAAACTCAACTTTAGTAATTCTTTAAACTGCACTGGACATCAGAATCAACAACATATCCACTTCATAATAAGAATGAGTGAGTTACCTCGACTGCAGTCTGCTCCAATGAAGCCAGGAAGTGCCAACCATTGTGTCACCGCTGGCACCATTCAGACACTTCCATGTCTTTTGGCAATATGAGCCCTAAGTGCCTTCTGGGTACAGAATTCAAGGAGAGCAGAAACAGGTGGTGTTATCACTTAAGCCCCTATGGTTAACTTAGCATTCCCATAATGGTTTTTTGGTATTTCCCATCATATTCAAGGTACTAATTCCTCATGTGAAAATATGAAAGTGTACGTGTAGACAGATATCTGCCCATTGCTGCTCCTAAAGATGGTATAATAGTTAACCAATCTACTCCCAAACAACATTTAGAATGAGAGATAATTTATCAGACGAGACCGCCTCATTCCATTGCAGGTAGATTCATTATTTGGATTAATGACTGAACATACTTTACACTGTGCAGAATGATTGTCATTTAAGTAACATGAGAATGCAAATGGTAACAAGAACAGAGGATGCTTCTTCATTTTCTGTTTTTTTTATGTTTGTATTTACAGATACACAGGCTACTGTGACAATATCTATGTAAGACAGGAAAACCATCAAAGAATGTTTTGTACTGAGATTCAATTTTTTTATCCTCTCTTCATATGACTTGTCTCAAAACTTGCAGTTCTCACACATGGTCTTACATTTTGCTTATAGACTCAAATAATGGTGATGTCTTTCTTTCTTCTGGCGAAAAATAAAAGTCATGATAGAGATGGAAAGCAAAACACTAAAAAATTGTTCATACCAAGAGTTATTTCTCTGTTATAGCTGTAGTATTTCTTTATTACCCTCTGTGAAAAATGATGAATTCACTTTATATTTATTGACTTCTTTTTGGTCACAGCATCATTCTGAACTAGTTTGTTTCCTTCCTTATAAAAATTTAATAGAGTGTCCTTTAACACAAATTAATGATGTTTTTAAAGGTATCTTTTATTCTTCCATTCACTACAATACAAAATTCTTCTTGTATGTCCAGGTAGGTTAGTTTTGTAGAAGAATGAGAAATTGAGAGCTTTTGAATTAAAAATATAGCAGTAAAATAAATGTATAATCCTGAAAACAGTGTTCAGTGACTTCTCATCAGAGCAAAGCAAGCTAAAGGAGCTGGAGAGGTAGAGATAGAACCAGCGAGTCTGGTTTACTGGTAGCGTGTTGTTCCCAACAGGGAGTTTCAATGATTAACAGTTGTGTTATTGTGAAATGCAAGATGACACGGGTTTCTGTGCAAGGAAGGAACAGAACCTCCCTTGATAAAATGGAACTTTGGTTCTTATTGGAGAAAATGTCATACAGTGGATAGAACTCAAGTGTCAAAGAATCAGCATCTCAGTTGATAGGAACAAAGAGCTTATGTTAAGCATCTGATGAATTTTCATAACAGATGTACAAGAAGATCTAGATTTTAATATAATTTTTCATATGTACTGGAATTACCTGGGCCACATGCCTCCTCTCAGGTATATCTCATTTTGCAAACTGTTTTAATGATGGTTTTAGATTTCACAGAATTACCCCTAACTCTCCCATTTACAGATATAAACAAATATCACTTGATTTTTAGTCTTTGACTTAATTATCCTTTTGAAATTAAGGCACTAGTTTTGATGACATTAACTTACTAACTAATATGCCATCCATAAAAACATGGTAACGTGCCTTAACCTCTTAGTCCCCCAATTAGTTAAATCTGTACTGAGAGTATGGGATGTATTTATAAAAGTATCCACAACTCTTTCCAAAAGTATATTATTTTTTAGATAATTCTGCTTCCCCATTCAATCCTATGTATGTAAGAGTTTGATTTCTGATTCATGCATACAGCCTGAGCTCAAATGTTCGCTTAATTTAACAAGGAAACATACACCAGGACATAATGATTTCATTTGGCTCGTCTCAGTCAAATTCAGTCTCCCCTCCCTCATTTCCTAACATTCCATTTTGATCATTACTTGGCTTTTGGTCCATGTTTTACTTTTATTTCTCCCTGGAAATGTTTTCTCCCTGGCAAGGGGTATTTAGTTATTTTCCATTACAAAACAACTCTTTTCCCACTCCTTGCACAAGCTCCTCTTTTTGCTCCCTTGTTTCAAGAAGAAGCTTGGATAGGAATTCACCCTTCTGATTTGTTTAAACATTAAAAGTTCAATGGCAAACCTCGCTGTTATTGTACGGTGTGATGAGGTGAGTGGCATTTGGTAGTTTCATTAGAAACAGAAAAAAAAATAAGGCTCTTACTGTATCATGAGACACGTAGTTCCAAGAAAATGAATAGCATGACTTGGTTTGTCACAGTCTGTTACTCAAACATACACAGCCATTGTTTCAACAGCTGTTTATTAGAAAGAAATACTAAGACTTGGTCTTGCTGAGTTCGTAGAGAGAAGAGCAATAGCCTTAAAGCCCGTCTGCTGTGAGTATCTTGCTATCTTCTTCTGGGCGCTCTTAAACTACTTCGTGGCCTGAGCTCCAAGCATTCCGTAGCAAATGTGGGTTGTTCTTACCAAAAACTTTCCCTAGAACTGACTGGTGAACTGGTTATAAGGACTCCATGCAGAAACTTCTCTCAAAGAGAGTGACTGTAAGTAGTACGTGTTGTATGTTGAGAAACAGAAAGTTTCCAGGTTGCGGTACTTGAAGACCCTTCATTCGTCATAAAATACATGGCATGATGAGTTTACACCTCCTGGGCAGCTGTTTTTTTTTTTTTTCCTCCATGTTTTCCACATGCTGAGTCTGGCCTGTCTTCCCCCTAAATTATGGAGCAGAGTAAGCTGCTTATTGAGAATTCGTCTGCTTCCTCTGACCCTGCTGAGAGAAAATTTTTATTCTCTACTCTGAACCTGAGAACATGAAAGCTCAGTTGTTCTTGGATGCTGGAACTTTTGCTCTTGCGCCAGCTATACCTTTTATGGATATTTTCTTGACTCTTTTTTCATAGCCCTGTAATTACAGTGGATGTTGCCAAAGAACCCTCGCAGCCGCACTCAGCCACGTGTTGCGTGGAACGTGGCCAGGTTGCCTCGTCAGGGAGCCGCTCTCACGTCTATCGCCTGCAGCCACCCTGCCCTAAGCCAGTGTAGCTCGCTTTCGGGAAGGCGGACACAACCCCGTGACAGGTAAACCGAGAGTTTTTCATTATAATTAAATATGCCTCGGATCCAAATGGAAGTTATTCTGTAAAGCATGACAGACAGATATCTCCACAAACAGAGAGAGAAGAAATATCTTCCTTTCTCCTACTACAATTATACTCGAAATTTGCCAGAACTGAAAACTAACAGAAATTGATTTTTATAAATTTAGGTTTTCATTTTGTTTGAATAACTGTAATATTCATGAGTCTTAAAGAATATTGTAAAAACTTGAAACTAGTTTTGTACATGTTTTGCTATGCCTTAGCCTGTCATGTTTAAAATTATGAAAAGTAAGGAAATTATTTTACAAATATATATGCTGTGGTTTGTAGGAAATTAAATAGCTTGAACATGAGTCCCTGTTTAAGTGATAGTTGGGGAACATAAACCCCCAATCATCCACAGTCCTACAGAAGTAGAGAAGGAAAAGGATCTGCTACCAGAAACTCTCAGGCAGAAACAGAGTAGCCGTGGCCAAGTTGGGGGAAAAATGAATCTGCGGCCAAATCTTTTTATTCTTGAACCTATAAAAAGTACATTATAAATAATTACAAGCTTAAAAATTAAGTAGCTGACTGAACACTTTTAACATGCTCTTTGGGACTTTTTCCTTATCCATTCTTCTGTGACCGTTTTCCATGTTAAAATGTCCTAACAAATCAATAGAAGGTGTTTGATCGAGGGACTATTCTTTCTTTATTACACAGTGGAGCCAACTGGCACTCTGTCAGATAAGCAAGTCATCATTTTCGTGCCAGAATAACAGTTCGTTTAATTTGATTGTCCCTAAGCAGATCCTGGTACTAACTTACTGTATGGATCAATTTAAGTACATTGACATTTGCACTATGTTGCTTTATAATACTGTTTATATTTTCTTCTTTTTCTTTCTCTATTTTCATATTTGATATTTGTGAAGAAATTGGGGATATCATGAATAGAAGATATAAAGAGAACAATTTATATGACTAAATATATGATTTCAAATACTCATATAAAAAGGAAATTTCACAATATTTTCTATGAATCAGAAGTTTGAATTACCTTCTGCCCTGCAGCAGGCTGAGCAGTGACCAATCCAAGTGGGGTCTCCTCAGTAAATTAGAAAGAAGCAGAGGCCACACTTGCAGGGATGACAGCCATTTCCATGGCAGCCAGGCAGACAGGTGCATCTCACTGTGACCGGGAGACAGTCCTCATCCTTGCTGCGCAGTGATGGACCTGGTTACAGTCCTTCTCGTATGTGCCTGGTGGACAAATGAACGGGGAGAGGAAATGTAAACCAATGAATTAAACTTGTCTTTGTAAATATAGCTCTAAAAGTGAGCGCAGGAAATAATTTATTAAATAAGACCATTGCCTACAGACGTGCGCTGCCCTTTGGGACTTAGGTTTCACTAAATTTACTTGGGGATTACTTTGCTGTTTGATTTCGTTTTGTTCAGTCCATTTGTGACTGACTGTCAAGGGCCAGCTGTAATTTTCTTGTCACTGAAAAAAAGTCCTAGGGTGATGTCAGGTAGAAGCAACTAAAATAATAGTATAATTCATAAGGGACCAAATATCTGGATAAAGATATTTTTTACCGGTGCAGCCTATTTAAATTCTCAAGGTGATTTCTCTGTGCACACAAACATGTACCATATTTGTGTACTTGTAGGCCAGTCTACTTGGTTTTCTTATTTCTTTTTTACAGTGTGAAAAATGAATGTTTTCCTTCCAACTTCGAAATAACATTATGGTGTTTTTATTTTCTTAAGTAAAAAAGTTTTGAGGGTATTTTCCAGCTTATGACATGGATTCAGACAGACATATTCAGTTTAACTGTTGTATTTACATGACAGTTTGGATAAGTTCAATGAAATAAGCACACTCATTGGTCCTTAGATCTTGAAGATTTAAATTGGACAATAATTCTTGTATCAACCTTTCATTTATTAACTAAATGTTTTTATGTCAGGGATATATCAAGAAATTGACCTGTTTTGAGAGACTTCATATTGGAAAAGTTATTGTTTTATTCATCTCCTGTTGTCTTAAGATTGACTATCCTTAAAAAAATTTTATCTTCTAGGTTTTTGAAGAATAAACATGATTGCAGAGACAGAAATTTTAATTATGGACTATTGGTTTCTTGCTTAGTGTTAATAACAAAGACTGATAAAATGTAGGGTGTTTAATTAAGAAAAATATTCACAATAGGGTTTTTTTTCCCCACTTCTTGAGTGGCATGTGCACAGCTTTGAAAGCAATAAAGTGGATTTGGCTCCGCCTCTTAACAGCTGTTTGTGTGTCCTGCATTGGCCTAGACATTCTTTTATCTAGCAATCATGGATTGTTCAAGTATCTGTCAATGAAGAATTCATTCTGGATTTTCCAAATACAGCAGAAAGCACATCTGGCTCTATTGTCTAAAAAGTTTATGAACTCAGTCATAAAGTGACCAAGCAAAGGGAATCAGTCATGGTATTTCAGGAAAGCAGAGGAAGGGGTGTGTGTGAGGCTCTCCCTTTTTTTCTCCAACTCATTGTCAGCAAACACAAGAGGACATCCTCTACTGTCCACTGCGACCTCATTCATGAGAAGGTAGTAGTTCACAGAAGGTTTCTAACATGAAAGTCTGACAAACAAATTTTTAGGAATGCACTTCACCAGAGCCTTCTGCACGCCTGAGAAATGAAGACACAGAGTCATTACAGCTTCTTCCCATCCTGGGCATGATCTGCTTTTGACCTAGTGATCACACGAGTATCGAGCTTGGTCTTCCCAGAAAACAAGATGCTCGTAAAGTATTGTGCTCTGGGGAGGTTAACCACAGTGAGAAGCCACAGTAGATATGAGGATCCAACAGATTTTTTTGCTGTAAAGTATGGTATTTCCACTGGTTTTCCTATTTCCCATGTTGAGACAGGGAGCCTCAGGCCTGAGGGAAGTGACACTTGGGCTTGAGACCTTTGAGAGCCACGACAGAAATGGAAATAATCTAAAAACTTGGGCAAATGAACTGCAAAGACACTTCTCAAAATAAGAGGAAAAAACGGCCAATAAGTATCTGAAAACATGTTGAGCACCTCATGCTTGGAGAAAAGTGCAGTTCAAAGGGACTGTGAAGCTCCCTTTCACCTCGGTCCGAACGCTAACGGGTGCTGCTGAGGACGTGAAGGAAAACAGGCTGTGCATCACTGGTGGGACTATGGCTGGTACAACTGTGTAAATCAGTGTCCTGGTGCAACCACAGGAATCAGGATGGGAGACTCCTCAGGAAAACAAAAATAGAAATAGCTTTTTCATCTTATACCACTTCTAGGAACATTTATGACAAGAACGAGTCATGCATACTCTCCTTTATAGGGCTGAAATTCACGATAACTAAGCGGTGGACATGGTTTAGAGATCCAGCAACAGAAGAACAGAGGAAGAAAATTTGGTATATACATGCACAGAATATTATTTACCCTGGAAGAAAAATGAAATAATGTCATTTGCAGGAAAATGGATGGAACTGGTGACTCTCATGGCAAGCAAAATAAGCCAGATTCACAAAGTTAAATATCATGTTTTCACTTTTATTAAAATTTTTACTAGCAAATGTTTGTAGTACATAATGAGTACAGTCACCCTGAGGAGCTGATATATGTTCATATTATATCTTTATCATTTTACTTCCTATTTCCCTTCCATCCTTCCATTACCCTTTCTCCCCAGATCCTTCTCCCAGCTCCACAAAGTCTACCTCTGTGTTTTACATTATCTGTTTTTTTATCTTGTTCTTTATATTATTTATATTGTGAGTTTCTCATGTAAGAGAAGCCATAACAGATTTCACCTTGTGAGTCCAATTTATTTCACTTAGCATTATGGTCTTGAGGGTCATTCATTTTCCTAGGACTCAAATTTATCCTTGTTTAGGATAGAGTCACACATATAGTGTAAATATTCCACATTTTCTACATCCATTCATCTGTTCATAAGCATCTAAACAACTTCCAAGCCTTAGATATTATGACATTTTCTCTTATGTGAAAGAACAAAAAGAGAGAGTGAGAGGGAGAAGAAAAAGAAAGAAAAGAAGGAAGAAAACATAATAAACTAGAAGATAGGCTTTTGGAAATGGGGAAAGGGAGCCAGGAGAAGGGCATAAAGGGAGAAGTGAGTAAGGGTATTAAGATAATCAAGACATATTAAATGCATTACTAATCTTCAATAATGAATTTTTATTTAGTAATATTTTATATTACTAATATGAAACAAAATTTTCTATAACTGGCCAGGGATTTAGCTCAGTGACGCCACACTTTACTCTCAAATGCAAGGTCCTGAATTTGATCCCCTATACTGGGAAAACAATTTTTTTCTATAACTATTCATACAACTTATATTAAACAGTTAATAAATACCATTTACCTAAGAAAAATAAAAAATTACATACTGCTGTTATAGTCAGTATTCAAATGGTTGCTTAAAAACTTACTTAAGAAATTTGCAATTTATGTTGCAAAATAAAAAAGGAATGGAAATAAAGGCAAAAAATATTGTAGTATCTCTCAATTACATAATTATCTTCAAACTATCAATTGTCACCTAACTAATAATGGTGATTTCAATGAAGAATTCAGAAAAAAAAAATGGAGTCATTATAAAGCCTGGTACTGCCAGATGTTCTGTAAGACCGAATGGAAGGAACAAAGACAATTTCTCTAGTGAGTTACTGTTCCTGAGGTTCCCAGTGGGTTGACCGCATTGTACCTCTTACAAGGTGGCAGCACTTTAGCTCAGCTGAGAAGTATTTCCTGAACTCCTTTCTGTGCCAGTCACAGTCGTGAATGGAAAGAAGTGCACAGGACTTTCATGCTCAGCAAATATAATTGAGGAGATAAAGACAAATAAAATAATCATTGAAATAAATAAATTCAACACATTACAAAGATGCAGGGTCCTCTGAGAAGAATAAAGCCAGGGACTTCAGTTCATACTGGCAGATGAGAGATAGGATGTTTTAGCTACAGGTATCCTGTCTGGAGAAATCACTACTCACCTGAGTGGGGAAACAGCAGAGAAGTCTGGGTAGTGAAAGTGGGCACTGAGGTGTGGGGCGGGGGTGGGAGGAGAACAGACTTCCAGAGGGAAACCTATGAGTATGCAAGAATTTCTGAAGCAGTTCCTGAGGACCTCACTGCACATGGTACATGACTGGTAGATAATGGCCAGCTCTCATTACTGTCAACGTCCCTGGGCATATCTTAGGCTGCAAACAAAATTTCATTTATAAATTATTAGTGTTTTAAAACAGCAGAATTTATTATCTCATGGTTCTTGAGAACAAATGTATCTAATCAAGCTGTTGGCGAGGTTCAGTTCTTTGAGGAGGGCTGTGAGAGAACATTTTCTTGTCTTTTCCTGTCTCTTGAAGCCTGCATTCTTGGGTTTACTGTGTATTCCATGATCATCAACCAATATAACTTCATTACTCTGATGCTTTCATGAGAACTTTTATTAGGACTGCACACTAATCCCACCTAAATAATTTAGGAAAATCCATCTCGAGAGGCTAAATTTAATCAAATGTGCAAAGTCCCCTTTGCCATGTAAGGTATCATCCTTATAGGTTCTTGGAATTAGTATTTGACTATCTTCAGGGCTTTTACTCAGCTTCCCACAATCTCTGTATTCCTAAGTGTTATAAGTAACTTCTCATTGATCCCTTAGAAACTATACTAAAGATCTGAAAGAGAAGTTTGAATGCAATTGCACACTTTGAATGATTTAATAGTCCTCAGAGAAAGTCAAGACTAAAAAGTAAACTTTATGAAACAGATTTGGATTACAGAGAAATGTAAAGGGAAAGATAGGAGGAAGATCCATGCATTAAAAAATAAAATATGCCCCAATGCATAAACTCTGAGGAGTGGATCCCAGGGCGTAGGTTCTACATCACAAATGGCTTCATCTCCTAATGATTTATGTAAAAAATTATGGTTCTCTGTTAAAAACAAAGAAACTTTAGAGTCCTCCACTACATGAAGAACAGTGTTTCTTCTTGTCTAAAATCTCCTTTAGGCAGCTGTTACTGCATACATCATAAGATAACTAAACATTAAATTGCATGACAAACTGGCATACCCTATAAATGGCAAAACCAGGGGAAAAAACAATAAAACCTGACAAAACAAAACAAAACAAACAAACAAACAAAAAAATAAAAAACCCAAGACAATCTCAAGTTGAGCTCTTGGATTTCTCATGGCTTTGCAGAAAGTGTGACATGTTAACATTATGTAACCTTGACACAGATCACAAAGGTAGATAAACCGAAAAATTGTGATTGAACTAATTAGGTAGAAAAATTAGCCTACAAAGCTTTACTTTAAAATTTTCTTGCTTGCCTTTTATTCATCTGGGTCAGTGGAAAAGTTTGTCAATTCTATCTGAACTAATGTAGCTAATATATCCTGCTATAAAAATCATTCTGGGCAGTCAAATATCCACAAAACATTATTGGTACCTTTTCTTTCAATCTGAGTTATTTCTCTTTATTTAAGCTTCATTTCACTTTTTCAGTTCACCAGTGAATATAATGAAATATCAAAATGAACACTGGCTGTTTTTGATTGAGGTATAACTTAAGCCACTTGGACCATGAAGCTATACTCAGAATACACATAAATCGCCAAAAGATATTGAAAGAAAAGTTACTGACTGATTTGTTGATTCCCAGCAACTGATATTTCAAATTGAGGAGTCATTTTGCTATGATTAAAATTGAGACAAAGTCAATCAAGAGACAATTTGGTTCATCTTGACAGCGCCATAGACTCAGCCTCTCCTAAGCTATGCAGCAGGCTACTGGCTTAAACATTTTCTTCATCACTGAGACTCAGTACCAGACACTCTCAGCTCACAGGATAAGAGGTCTATTAAGGCTCAAAGTTGGCTGGAGAAACTGAAGGTGTAAATGAGTTCCAAAATGTTTGATAAGTAACGTGAAATAGGAAGAAAATGTTCAAAAGGAAAAGGGAAAAGAGGGGCAGTGAAAAGTAAGTAAGGGTAAGAAAAATTTCATGGTAAGAAAGAAGGGGTGTGATAAATAAGGAGGGCAGGGGAAAGGAGAAAAATAAGATTCAAGATGTGTCAGGTACAAATTCTCAGCGTTGAATGTGATCATAATGTATGTATAAAACATACCAATACAATCAACTTTTTAAAAAAAGCAAAAGGAAGTTGGCTGGCATGAGGGCAGGATGGAATGCATGGCACAGAGAAGAGCAGAAGAAAGCTCATGGCAGTGGGAAGTCAAAAGAGAGAAAAATTCCTGGCCACATTGGCAGCCACCTACATCTTCCGACTATGCCTATTTTGAGTAGCAAGGAAGCTATGAGCCCCTGTTACCCAGTCACCTTCCAAAAGCCTGGCCTTTGGGTGCATGAGGCTTTGGGGGACAGCTAGGTGTGAACCATAACAGATACAACATCTACTAGTGCTTGATGTTTCTCAGAATAGAATTATCTTTTTCCAAAGGTGCTCTCCTTTGACATAACTCCTAATTTTCCCATAAAATTTAATGAAAAAAGAGATATCAACTAGAGATATTATTTATCCTTAATTATTTGAGCTACTTACTTACCTATTAGCTCTGAACAGTATTTCTGAATGGCAAACGTTTTATAAGAAGGTATTTATAAAACATACCTAGACCTATACGATAAGATACAAGTCCTTGATATTCTCTTTGTTGAATCATGACTGTTACCATTGGTGTGGCACAGAGTAACATTTTTAGGGCAACTCTGTCCAGCCCATGGCATGCATCTAGGAGGTTTTACTGAGATCTTTTGCGTATGAGTATGCTGTGTGTCAAGGAATAGTACGGAGGTGACAACAGGTGACCCTCTCTTCAGTCTGTGCTGTAGACCCTGAGTATCACATTTGTAGGACATGTATGGGCCCAAGACCTAGTCCCTCCCTGACAAGCCAAATAGACAAGCAGAAATAAAAATACTTGAGATTATTAAAATAAGTATCTTCTACCCCACCAATGAAAGCTTCCCGAAATGGTAGAGAGGTGTATTTACATTTTGTCCAGTCCTTGCTTTTCACAAATTGGGACGGACTTTTGTGGTTCATGGCAGCATCTTTTGCTCAGGTCTTGATCAAAAGCTTGGACCCACCGGGGTGATAGATCAGCTGTCACCCCCTCTTTCCTCAGAATGACTTTGTATTAAACTAATGATCCAGCAGAACAGCCAGCCTGACAGGAAAGTTATTTATTTGCAATCTGGTAAAAGAACTGACAACTTCATTGTTTTAATTGTTCATTTTTCATGGGTTGATGCATTAGCTCACCCAGATCTTTGTGCCTCATTCACAGGATAAATATATGGGAGCCGGGACCTCAGAATGACTGGGTTCCTCTTGGACTGCAAGGAGCTACAGCCGGGGGTTGGTGCTGGCTGTGACTGCCAGCAGGTCTGTAGCGCTGAGACATTTTTTGTCTTATCTTCGTTTTGCATCTCTTTCCTCTCTTTCAGGAAGACCTATGATGTCAGCGACTGATCTGATTGTTTCTGGAAACAATGTTTCTGGCTCTCAAGGCCTATTCAAGGAGAGAGACCAGCGTGGGTGGGAGTTTCCACAGGCTTCAGGGTGAGGGCTGCCAGAGTGTATCATAGAGTCACAGCGGCTGGGAAACTGCTGGGAGTCTGTGATACATCATCGTATTTCTATGATATGATCAGAAATAATTGACAGTATAACTCACTTCAGAGTTTGTCAGAACGATTGCTGAGAGTTTTGCTAAAACACCCGGCCTGGACTCACCCTGGAGATTCTAATACAGGAACTATTCTGTGGAAACCACATATGTATGGTAGTATATAATCAATATATAAATGTGTGGTATAATTTATACAGCGATTATTACATATCATAAAACTGCAATATATCATAAAATTATGAATTTATATTAATACATAAATATATTTCAACATATGTAGGGATATATAAAAACTAATATCAACTTGTTTTAGCATTATTGATCTACTCTAGCACCTTATTCTCTAATTTAAAGCTAATATATTTGGTAGATTGAGTCACTGAAGCAACATCAGAGACAATTAGTAGATCTAGAACTAGAAAAATGTAGAGGTTTAACCTTCAGGTCAACAGGCTTTTCATTCCCGGCGTTGGCTGCCATTGTCCAGGAGCCCAGGACATGAATCTAGGAGGTTTTATTGAGAGCTTTTGAGTGTGCTGTGTGTCAAGGAATAGTACAGAGGTGACAGCACTTGACCCTCACTTCAGTCTGTGCTGTAGACCATATATTTATCGTGTGAATGGACATCACATTTATAGCTCATTTACAAATACAGAGAGGGTCCTACTCAACCATTGGTACTGAAACTATATTATTACTTTATTCTCTCCTCATATTAAAATGAAGAACCCCAGTAGAGAGGAAGCAATTTTGTTGTTTTTGAGACAGGGTCTCATTTTGTAGTTTAGGCTGGCCCTGAGCTCACTATGTAGCCCAGGCAAGCTTCAAACTCACAGTAATCCTCCTGCCTCTGCCTCCCCAGTGCTAGAATTACAGGCATTAGGCTCCACACCCAGCACTGTGATACTGATAGCTGGTGGGTGTGAGTTACCATGCCTGGCATTGTTGTATGTGGTTATTGGGGATCAAACTCGGGACCTTGCACTCCCAAGGCAGAGGCTGGAACCACTGAGCTAATCTCCGGCCTAAGAAACAATATTTTGTTCTTCTATATGTGCCTGAAACCCCACACAGAATTTAGAACACAGAACATACTCAAGAGATGTTTAGGGGTAGGAAAGAAGGAAAGGATGGAAGGTCATTTAGGTGGCCCCATATCATATACATAACTGTATGAAAGACTGATCTTATACAGGCAGAACACTGTCTCACAATGTCCCACGGCGTGTTGAGATGTGTTTGATCATTGTTAAAGCAATTATACTCTACTTATTATAGATCAGTTTCCTGTGCTTGGCACTGATGATATCAAATTAAATGTGCTTGGTGTCTGTTTTAAAGTACTGGTTCTGGTGCCTGTCTTGCAAAAGCAAGGGCTTGGGTTCAATTCCTTGTTAACCACATACAATACTGGGAATGGAGACTCATGCCCAGCAGCAATCAGCAACACATACCACAGTGCTGGGCGAGGTGGCTCACACCTGTAATCCCTGCACTAGGGAAGCAGAGGCAGAAGGATTGCTATGATGTGAATTTGAGGCTGAGCTGAGGGTTAGCCTGAACTACAAAGCGAGACTCTGTCTCAAACAAAAAAAAATATCCAACAGACTGATTGGAAAGATATATGAAAACTGATACAGAAAATAACTAGTGCTAGTTACAGAGACGTACAAAAAGAGCCAACTCACCTAGAAAAAGTGGACTCTATTGCGAGGGAATCTGGGTGTTTTCAGAAGGTAACATTGGGACTGGGGCTAGAACAATAAAGAAAAATACACTAGTCAGAAGAAAAAGTATAAATGAATAAGTCTTTTACTGAAAGCAATTCTTACATTTCTTTATAGTCTGAGGAAAGAACTTAGAGACAACTTTAATACTCAAAAGTTGAACTACACCTTAAAAGTTAAATGTTTTAAATATCAATTATCTATAGATATCTATAGATACACAGATAGATTTAGTTATCCATATAGATCATGCTGAAGGGCTAATTTTAGCTTGATGACTGGATGAGTATTAGAGTGGAAGTCAGGCGTCCTAGCAAGGGACACTGAGAATTTGAGCTACATCTCTGGACAGGGGTGGGATAGGAGCTTTACAAAAAGATCCTTATGAGCAGAACAGAAGGTTTTGTACAGCAGATTGAGAGATGAGAGACAAAGCTTCATCTATTTGTACTTATCCTTATTGTGTACATCACTGCTTTTATCATGAAACTTCTCTCTTTCAATATCACTTGATTTTAGTCACAAATATATTTAAAAGACATTAAAATATTGGCTTCAGAATATGACAGCAAATAAGATATATGGGCCAGAAGGATGACATTTTAATGTTTTTGATAGCAGACCTCATCAGCTCACCTAGGCAGCTGGGGCACTCACAGCATACAGCACAGGGCAAAGCGTAGGCATTGAGAGAGCGTCAGTGTTACGCTCTGCAGGCTCCAGACTGGGAAAAGAGTGGTCACGTGGTCATGTGGTCACGTGATGACATGGGTCAGAGTAGAGGCACCTTTCTCAGGCAAGTAAACTCTGAAAGTAGATTTTTTTCTTAATTTCTTTTAAACTTGCTTTCTGAGTATGTGGTCGATAGGGCATTCCCTGCCTAGGGATATTCCCTAGGGCATTCCCTATTGCCTAGATCGATAGGGCAATATTTAGAGTGTTTCATTGCTGAATTCATAGTGTTAATATTCCTTTTCCCAGAGAATGTGATGTGCCATTGTTGGTGTGGGACTGCCTGGCACTGAGGACAGTAGTTTCCCTTTTTTTGTGGAATTCGATGGTCATCACTTTCCAGAAGTGTAATATTAGTAAGTAGTTACCAACAACATTCTTCCTCAGTGTGTTCCAAACAAAAGCTAAGAAATGAACTAAACCTTAGTAACCTGTTAATGCATTGCTGATAGATTAGATTAATATCCATAGAAGGTGCATCTCCATTCAGAAAATGAAGAGTCAGTTAATCTATACTTATTTTAAAATTTTTGTCTTCGCTTTTGGTGAGTGAATAGAAGACAAAAATGAATAACATTGCTGAAATATCTGTGGTTAGGAGTCTTGAGGGATGTTTAGGATGCAGGGACTTCAAAGGAGGGAGTAGGTGAAAGAGAAGAGAGTGAGAGCACAGTAAGAATATGAGAACATTCAGTCATCAGGTTCAAAAACTAACTTCCATGGGGGTGGGTTGAGGAAAGGACGACACAGAAAGAGCTGGCGTTTACTGATTGCATTTCACATCTCAGATACTGTTCTAAGCCCTCTACCTGTATTATGTCATCTGATCAACAAATCAGCCCCTGAGGGAACAACTATAATTAATGCATTTTATACATAAAAATCAATGTCAGGTCATTTTCTGAGAACAACTGTTTTCTAAGTGATAACACTTCACTGCTTCCCAGAGGTCACTGTACTAATCAGGACATGTGAACACACCACGTGGGCTCGTGAGCCCTTGCAGAAAGATCCATAGTTCCTGCCTAACGTCTTTCTATAGAGTCAGTATCTGGGCTGAGAGACTGAGTTATTGATTCATGCCCATGCTGGCTTGGGAGAGCTACCATCTCCGTCGGGCCTGCATTGGATGTTGTCATTTCTATAGCTCCATTTGTTCTACATTTCAAATAATTCTCATTTGAAAATGATCAGTACGGAATTCTGAATATGGAAATCTCTTATCCTTTACTCAGGTATGAGTATACAGTGAGTTGCCCTATTGAAGACCATAGTAACTGCTAAGTTAGATGCAATCTTATGATGTACTGTTCCTCTGTGGAAACATTGCTTGAGAAGCTGGGTCACCAATAACTTCTTTCCTCTAGATCGATAGAACTGAAAAAACAGGAAGAGGACACAGGAAGAGGACACCCTGGGCTATGTCCTGAGCTGGTGAGCACACTGATTGTATTT
Organism: Petromus typicus; assembly: GCA_004026965.1. NCBI lineage: Eukaryota > Metazoa > Chordata > Mammalia > Rodentia > Petromuridae > Petromus > Petromus typicus. The sequence continues at coordinate 20,923 of PVIR01005761.1, forward strand.
GAAGCAACATGCTCTCATTGGGAATAGTAACAAATGGTGTCAGTAATATCCACGGAAAACCAGCAGACCGCAAGGTGTGTCACAGGGAAATTAGCCTGGGTAAAGCCCTGCTTAGAGGTAGGCAAGAAACCCTTGGATCTACAATTATAAAAAATGTGTGCTTCTACTCAAATACCCCCTCAAACGGAAATACAGGTAGCACTGATATAATAAGGAAGTAAAACAGTATAACTAATAGTAATTGTTTCATCTTTTCACATTTGGTGCTGGAAGAGAAATGCTTGCATTTTGATTAAAATCCTATAGTCCAAATAAAATAAAACCTTAATGAAAATAATTCATCATATCAACATTGAAGTCAATGAGCATCATCAAGTGATATTCTAATATGCTGGGAAAGATTCTGTATCATTGACCAGCTACATTACTGACCCCCAAAATGCATGCGTTTGTCCACCCTGAACCATTTCCCCTTGTCATTGTAGATATAAAGGCAATACAAGCAGAAACAAAATGGCAGAAGTTGTTACTTTGCATGGTTCATTAAAATCAAATAATTGAAAGAGAATAAGTAGATACTTGTCAGTTCAAATTGTGCAACTATTACTCTTTATGTTACAGCTTGTAAAAACAAATGCCTCTTTCTTAACACTTATATTTTAAATACAGATATAAATTTTGACATAGTCACTCAATTATGAAATATTGATTCAATGCTTATTTTGTGGTAGACATTAGGATGAAAATAGAAAAAAAGCTCAAAGTTTACCATATTTCAGGAGTTACTGTATTTCAGTCACTACTTTGTTGAATTCTTTAAGAATAAGGATAAGATGCTTGGAGAAAATTGGCATCTAACTTTTATGAATTGCTCATCTTAAATTCAGCTACTTCAACTGCCAACTCTCCAAAACAAACTCCAATTCAATTACTAATAAAACATTACAACTCTCTGTGAAGCTCTTTCCTTGCTTAGTGCAGTGTACTTGGTCCAAAGTAAAGGGTTGAAATGAAGTACTTCATTTTATCACTAGCTCCTTTCATATTGTCCTAAATAAGTCACATTCTTTCTTAATAATTTGAAAGCATTTTCATTTGTGCCCCGGGAATGACTGGAGGAGCTTTTAATATTATTAAATCAATTCGGGCTAAATCAGGCACAGAACTAATGCCTCTTAACCACACCCCCTTCTGACCAATTATTCACAACTACACTGGTGGCCTTGTAAGACTCCCCGACATCTATGACCAGAGGTTTTGACATAGGCCACTTTCATACATTTTGCTGACAACCTTTGAACAAAGCGGCCAAGTCAAAGCTTACCAGTTTTAAAATCCAAATGGTGATTCATTTTTTTCGCAAACAGAGAGACAGATTATCATTGTTAACTTGACCTTAGCCTTTAACTCCTACTCAAAAAATGCTTGAAGGCCAAGACATCTTAACTAGAGCACGATATAAATCAAATTACCTTCAACACCCTAGAGAAATAAATGCTTGGCATCATAGGAACTGGAAAGTGTAGTGGATTTTCCTTTGAAGATGAAGTTGAGGCTGATGACAAAAGATCCCATTACTTAATTAAGCTTAATAAAATATGGAGAGACAAAATTTGCCATGGTTTCAGATAATTTCTTGAATAACTATGCTCATTTTGGGAGCTTACTAATTGAGCAGTTAGGGGAAACAAAGTTCTTTTACGATTATGAATGAAGCAAAAAATGGAGAACTACCCAGGGACTTGGAAAATGCGTCTTAATTTCTTTACTATAAGAAAATCAAATTTGTGAGTTATATCCTTTCAGTAGGTTTACTTGGAAAATTTAGAGCTAAGGTAAAATTTAGAGTAAAATTTAGAAGGACTATAAGGCCATTAAAACGAACAGATAGAAAAAAAATTTTTTTCCCCATAAGAGATAAATAATTTTGGCAAATGAAGGAGTTGTAGTGGGGGTGGATAGCTGAAAGCCAAAGCCAGGCCAAATACAATCTTCGAATAAGAATTTTACGAGTATGTTAAAACTCATCATGTCCCGAGTTACTGCAATTTTATTAAATGTCATTTGAAATGAACAGAAGAAATGTGGATAGAGCCACAGTTGAAGAGAAGAAAGGCTTGGACGTTGAGATAATAGCGGGTCCTTATTGTTCTTGGTGTATAACACCGACTCTACTTTTTCCAGAGTTTTAACTAGAAAATAGAGGTAGAAACTAACATGAGTTTATGCATTATTAAACAAAGCCTGTAAAATCCAGCTCTTAAAATCAAACAAAATCAAAATTAAAACTTGAAAATGTTTTGTACTGGTAATAGATCATGCTGATCTTCATACTTTAGGTTGTATTTATGACTTATTTTTCTGCATTCAGGTATGGAAAGGAGCGGAGCTAAATTACTAGTCTGGAACATGAGATCGTTATTGCCCTTGATGTCTCCATAAAATTACTGGACTTGCAAAATAAAGGTTTTTGAAATTTGTTTTAGAAAAAAAAAACACTTTTCCACACAAACATCAAGCAAGCCTTTTACAGGATTCTTCTGAGTACTTTGTAACCCAGCATTGCCAACAAAAGATGATACATCCCAGAAACCCCACAGACATTCCTCTTTTTCATATTTTGCCAAAGTGTAAGCTCTTGTGAAATCCAAAGGCTTTAAACCTTGGCACACACTGGTTGTTTAGAAACACACGAACATTTCTGTGTGGCTCTGGAGAATGTAACCTCATGCCAAGTAGTGCTCACACGCACCTGAGTGTGTTACAGGCACTGATGTCACCTAAGAATACATGGAGGATACAGACGCACCTACGGGTGCCAGTTCCCTGGCGTTTCTCCTTCTGGGACTTTAGGAACCTGCTGGCAAAAATACTGACACAAAAAGTTTTTTTAAGTATTGCGAGAGAGATGAAAAAGTCAGTTACACATCGGGTTGTTTTATGTATCCCTACTAGCTTGATTTTTTTCCCCTTTAAAATTATTGAGCCGATCAACCATATCGTGTTGTGAAGTTAAAGGTATATCATTTTCAAAGCTTGAAAACATACAAACTCCTTTCTCTGTACTTGAACACAAACATAGTGTTTTTAAAGTAGATACTTCCCCAAGTTGACCACAGAAAGGAATGGAAGAAATGCTTCATTGGTGGATGTTCTTTAACCGGAATTTGATTCATTTAAAACTGTAGACATCTACTGCACTGATAAAAAAAATAGTCCTAAGGACTTGAAAGCTACGTGTATGACGTCTCTGCTTTTGCAGGAGACGTGAAGGAGAACCGCCGTCTCTACTCCAGTGTCTTCTTGAAATTCAGCCCAGCCTGGAGGTTTCAGCGTGTGCCTGACACGAATAGACTGTGTCTTGCATTTGGTTGACCCTACAACTCTCAAAAGTCACGTGATCGAGATGCCGGTAGGAAACAACAAATCAGCTTCCCTCTTGCCCTTCCTGCCCCCTCCCCGCCTTGCTCCTTCTGGAACTCCATGTCTGCAGAATGAATCAACGTTGTTTCTAGGCTTCTGGACAGAAAATCTCAAGCACTAGGAAATCTTCTAAATCTTTTAGTCGCATTTAAAAGCATTTGATGCTCTGTAAAATAAGTCGTTAGCTCTCCAACATGAAATGCAGAGAATTTTATGCATAATATTTGTTATGGACAATATACAACCATTTTTGAAAATTCAGTCCAAAGGTCATTTTACACAACTGATAAGAAATTACTATGTAGCTGGAACTTTATAATCCAAAATCATACTTTTCAACACAGAATGTTACAATACAAGGCAGAAACAAATTCAAATTTAGACAAATCTCCTTCCTGTCTGGCTTGTATAAATGCATTTTTATTAAACTATTATTTTTTATAACAACACTCACACTCAGGAATTCATTACATATACATAACTCATCGCTTACACACAGGAACCATATCCATATCTGTATACATATCTAATTTGTTTTTCCTGCATATGTATGTTCCTTCTCTGGCAATGCCATATTTCTAAAGTTCAGAAATAAGCAGCTAAGAACAATCCTGCCTCATGTCATCTCTTTATTTCAAATACATTAGTATAAAATTAAAAACTTACAAAGAACCAACTAAAATTCAAAAGAAGTCATGATTGAGGCACTTAAATCTCACTGGCTACTTCTTTTTGGGGTTTGGGACAGGCCGGAGAGCACTGTTTCCCCAATTATCACCAGCCCGAGGTGAACAAAATCGCCAAACCCAGGGAAGCTACTAGAATGCATTGAAAACATTCCACTCTGAAGCTGGATGTGTAGGGAAACACAAAACAAAACAACCAATGCCCAGAGAAAAATAAACCATTATATCAAAAGAAATAGCGACACTCTAGTACATCTAACTGTCCGTCATGATTTGCAGTTTTATTCTTATACCAAGCTGGAGCTGGTTCATGTTAGCAAGCATAGAACACATCCATAAAATATTCTGCACTTCAAAACACATCTGCGCATCATCCACTAACTATCCCCACGAGAGCGGCTCTCTTCTGAATCTGAATATCCTCCATCGTATGCATTCCCTGTATCTTGTTAGTTCAACTAACTGAAGTTCAGAAGATGTAGGCCCCTGGGGAGATTACTGGGGCGAAGCTAAACACAGCGAGTCGGTGGGTGGAGGGAAGGAGGGAAGAGCTGGTGCAGCTTAGATGGGCCTTGCCTGCTCTGCCACTATTTCAGGGGTAGTTGCCCTTCAGTGGAGCATTTTCAGTCATTTAGGAAACATATGCCTATCACACACACAAAAAAAGTAATCAGTTTCCCCTCAAAGGAAAATGAACAAAAGAAATAGCTAGCTTTTATTATAATTATTTTCAATCTGCTACTTAGAGTGTATATTTAACCTAGTGACAAACATGGGAAAAACACTCAACATTTCATTTTTAGGCAGTATGGGTTTTTTTTTTTTTTTTTTTTTTACTGAAGTCTGAGAGGAAAGTTGGGTTATAGCTTAGAATGGAAAGAAAAGAATAGGAAAATTGCAATAGCATCTAAAAAGAAAGGGAGAAAGAAGCTTGAAAACTAAGTAGATTTCAAATGAGAAACTTCAAGATTCTATTCTGAAATTTAAAAAAATGATATCAGATCATAAGAGCAATGAAAAAAAAAAAGAACATTGTCCAAGGATTTGGTCTCATTCATATGACAGGAATAACAATATCTGTACAGCTAATTTAATTAAACATGTTTTAAATGTCTAAAAGTATAGGAGTGTCTGTTTCTGTACAGAACTTCTTTGACCATCACTGGTTCATGGAAGCTGCGCCAACTTGCCTATTGTCTTTTCCGGTATTTGTGTTGTAGAGCAAATCTCTACAAGCCTAAAAATTATCAAAGTGGTTAATTAAGAAGTGCGAGTCAGTTATAGTTCCAGAACTTTAAAAAACTGCTCTTACAGTATTATTTTCTTTTTACAGATCAGCAGGGATTACAAAGCTTCACACACACACACACGCACACACACACACACACACACACACACACGCACACGCACACACGCAACGTCATGGTCTGGCCGGAAAGGTGCCTCCTGCACAGCTGGTGGGCGGACAGTCAGTGGCATCTTCTTTTTTGGGGGGCGATGGACACAATTTGCCATGGTGAGATATCTTTAAAGAAACACATCTGGCAAGTACGTAGCTGGAGATTTTTAACTTGCAGAGAAAAATGTGAAGAAAGACATCATTTGCGGCACATTGTTTTAGATAGCAAAATATTGAAAATGATCTAAATATCACCTACGGAGGATTACTAAAGAAATAATTTTAGAGATAGTAACACTTTAAAAACCTGATTGGAAAAACGGCACGTCCGGGGATGTATAAGAATGCCCACAGCGTATAGTTTAATGCATCCACAGAACATAAAATAAATGTTTGGCAGTCGCATCTGTATAAAATGCGCTAAGCTGATTTAGGAAGAGATGTGTATTTCTGGAAATGAAGGCTATGTGAGAAGGGAGGGCTGAGACAAAAACGAGAAGAATCTTTTTGCTCTGTCTATTCTGACATGTGATTAAAATCTTACTCTTATTACCATAGATTTGTGATGTCCATGTGAGATATATAAAACAAAGAGTTCGTGTTTTTTTTTTTTTTTTTTTTTTTTAAAGGCTTGGTCCAGGCTCACAATAAATATGGGAGCCGTTGCCCTCTAGTGGACAAAGTCAGCATGCACTTCTGTAACAACTTGCACGTTTCAGCCTCTTCATTTGGACACGAACAGAATCGACTGAAATCGATATCAAGCAGCGTCATAACATCTATACAATTCAGTGTCGCTAACTACATTTCTTGCTTTGAAAATCCTGGGAACACCTCAACAGATTCTGATTTTACGATGCGTTTTCTGCGTGCGCCGTTACCCACCTACTTCGTTGCCTTTCCTGGGCAAATGTTGAGCACAAATTGAGAGAACATTTGCCAGCACGACGATGCTTCGGTGATGTGAAGCGCTGTCTTCTCAAAACTACAAAAGCCTGGTGGTAATTAAAAGACAGTCGTTGCTTACACCACTCTCCAAAGTGGGGTCGATGCAGGACAGCGGTCACCTCCAAGCCGAGTTACCCGGTGAATAACTGGCTAAGTTCACGGCCTAATCGAAAACACCGCTCACGATAGAAAATATTTCAGAACTATATAAGGCCATGTCGAGAGCCAGCTCCCCTCGGTCAGAAGAAGGCGTGCAGCGTTTCCTGTCAGCTCGTGCTCTGAAGCAGAACAGCGCCCAGCCCGACCGCTGCAGCTGAGCTCGCTCCAACAGCTACCTTGGAAACGCACCGTCTTTCATTGTAAAACTCCCCAAAGGGCAATTCAAATCACATTTAGAATTTCCTATTTACATTGCAGTGGCCATGGCAGAAGTTTGAATGTCACAGTCCAAATCTGGTACCAAATGCTGAGCGTGTTCAACGCATTCAGTTTCAGAATTCACTTCACATGAGCATATTTTCATCGGGGAAGGAGGAGGGAGAGCGGTGGGATAAGGTCACTTTGTGAACTTGGAGTTAACCCTTTATCGTCTCAGCAAGTCCATTAACCTTTTTTGTTCGCTCCAAAGACAATCTACCGGACTAACTTACTTAGGAACTGTCCTTTTAAACAATTATGCAGAAATATTATGAAATGAAAAAGGACAACTAATATTTCCAGTTATACTTCATATGATAAAAGGGAGAATTAAGTAACTTAGCTTAAAAAATACAAGAAAGTTTTTCCAGAGAGGTAAATATTTTTACTCACAATTACTGAAAATTCCTAATTATTTTTTGTAGATTGTGTTCACTGGAGGACACATGTGTTAGAATGTTGGGTTTTTTTTTTTTAATCTTTATGCAATTTTCTAATGAATGAAAAGAGGGGTGGAGTTTTCCTAGTATGACAAACTGATACCATTTTTTAGCAAACTTTATTTTATATTTTTATTTTGCCTTTTTATTGTAGTTGTTATTATAAAAAATGATCAGTAACAATAAAGGTTATTCCAACTGGATACGGTCACACACATTTACACACATCTTAATCTCTGCATTCATTGGTTCTTGCAACTGGAACTTGGGTCTTTCTGTGAGGACAAACCTGGAAAGTGAACCCGGCACAAAGCAGGGTGTTCACCTCGGTCCAGGGTTTCTTATTTCACGCCTGTACATACTTTATAGTAAATGATATGCTGAGCAATTTATTATAATCTAACATTGAAAAAATTGTTCTAATCTATCTAGTTGAACTTTGTTCAAAATAAACTGTACCTGATACAATATGTGATGACAAACTTTCAGGCTCAGGACAAAAGACACATATTATTTCACCTTTAAATGGTTATAGACAAGGTCTCCATTGTCCCTTGTCTAAACTGCCTTGAAAAGGCCTGATTTGAATATTTAAACTGCTGCCTTAATTTCCAAATGGATAGAACCCACTCAAGGATTGAACTACATGTTTGTCCATTGTGTGAAAGAGAAAATAATATTACAAATAAATGCAAGAATAGATTATCTGGAGTATTTTCAAGCAAGATAGAAGATAGAGTATAATTTGTTATTCTTTACTTTCTGTTAACACATTTGAATGTTATAATAGAACTAGCCAATTGAAATTTACAATTTCTTAAACATGTAAGATAAATCTTTTGGAGTCTGATAATTCATTTCCTATTTTTGTTTCATTTTATGCATCAGCACAACCAAGAAAGAAGTCATTTAATTCATATTACATGTCATCTTCAAGGAAGATAGAGGCTGGTTACTTCAGAGAATTCCATGAAGTTAAAAAGTACTATTAAAATATTAATGTGGTCTTCTGCGCTCTCCAGGGTCATCTCAGTGGAGCATGTTATTTCAGTGCTCATTGACATCTAGGTTAAAAAGCCTGTAACTATGGCACCGCACACAATGGTCACTAGCATCATGAAGAAACAAGGGACTTCTAGCCTCACTCTGCCAATGGCAATATTTACCACCTATTGTGTGGTCAGGTGTCAGATGTAAAGCTTCTTAGCTAGGCCAGGCTCTGGCATTCAGCTGGCTCAGCTGTACTGAGCAGCCTTACTCTTCTGTGATGAGCGTGCAAGCTAAGGGACCCAGGTGACAAAGCAGAAGCCAGAGCTGCCATAAGGAAAAGTGTAAAACTCACAGCTAGAGTTTGCTCTGCTTCCCCATGTCCTAAACTCATTGTTCATTTAAGTGCAGTGTTTCCCTGCCTTCCCTGATGCTCTGTGACTGGCTAATCAGATTTCCCAAAAGGAAGGAAAGACTTGGCCAAGTTGCTGGTTATTCAGAACTGTAGCTGAAAGACACGCCATGTGAGTGGTCCTTGTCTGACATAAGCTTCAAAGCTCTTCAGAGGGGCTCTGCTCTGTTTAACTAAAAGCCAAAGCCTTACCATGATCCCCAAGGCCCAACAATAATAGTCACTCCCCTCTATTTTCCTAGCTTCGTCTCTACTACTTTGCCTTCTGTCTTTCTTTCTTTTTTTTAAGTCTTTTTGAAACAGGGTCTTTCTTTGAAGTTCAGTCTGGTTCTGAGCTCAGCCTTGAATCAGCAATCTTCTTGCCTCTGCCTCCTGAGTGCTGTGAGATTACAGGTGTGAGCCACCACACACGGCATTGTTGTATGTGGTTACCAGGGATCAAACCCGGAACCTTGTGCTTGCAAGGTAGGTGCTGGAACCACTGAGCTAAATCCCTGCCCTCCTTTCTGTCTTTCTGATCCTGACCCATGCATGGGCTGTTGTTGTCCTTAACCTCCTCATCCTGACTTCACCCTGATTTATTTACTGCTGTGAGCTCTGTTGCTTACCTGCATACCCAGTTCCCTTTATTTTATTCTTCTTTGTCTTTTTCTGACAAAACAACCTTAATAGACTAGAAAAAATACTTGTATGTTAAGTTCTTTTCTTAGCACAAAACAAGCTTTAGAAGGGCAGTGCTTTGCTTTGTTCATGGTTAAAGACCTACTGATCCAAGATAACACTCGGCATTTATAAAACAGGGTACAAGATATTAACAAGCAATTCATGGGAAGGAACACTTCAAGACACGTGCACAATTTCACCAGGAATAAGAAAAATCCCTAAATTCTGACAACGAACAGTAAAGTAACGCAATTACAACTCCCATGTAACTATTTCTAACTTGGCAAACAATTTGGCCTTTGTTTAGCAAGGCTGACAGAGGATGCAGTGTCCTATGCCCCAGAAAGTCCACTCCTAATGCACACTCTGAATAACTCAGCCACCTCTGCTGTGCAGATATACAATGAGATGTTTGTTGAGAAGCTGGTGATGATAAACAACTGAAAATAATTTACACACCTTCCTTTAGAAGAATGGAAAACAAAGTTGTAGCTCACACATATAACATTAAACCTTTAATACACATAAAAGAAACAGAGTTACTATCAACTACTGCCCAAGCAATGTTCGATTAAAAATATAATGTAGACTGTGAATTACAAGTTTACAGAACAATATTATGCATTGTGAACTGACTAGATTGTGAGTTCCTTTAAGTGTATAATGTTCTCTGGTTCATAAAGCATTTCCACATGCTGCAGCACACTTATGCTCTGTCAAAGAGTTTCTCCCTCTCTCTTCTCTCTCCCTCTCTCCCTCTTCTTTCTCTCCCTCTCTTCTCTCTTTCTCTCCCTCCTCCCCCTCCCTTCTCTCTCTCTCTCTCCCTCTTGGTTCCTGACTCGGCTCCAATTTTGGATAAAGTTCAATGATTCTGCCCCAGGTAGAAAGAAAGCAAAATTTTCCTCTGAACTCTGTCCCCACGTTGGCTTCACATAAACAAGCTTGCCTTAGTTGACTGTAGGGAGGGCTGCCCCGACCTCCAGAGTTACACACAATGTTTGCATTAAATAATCTAGTTTCTTAGAGTTCAGCCATGACTTTTCTGAAGGACTGTTTTCATAGCTTTATCTTGTTCCATGTGACATATCTCTGGCCATGAACCATTTTAGTTACTATTTGCAGACATTGCTCTCAATTTTGGTACTAATGGAACCATTTTGTCTTACATAAATGCCACATTATCAGAAAGATACCAAGATTTTTAGATACAATCTCATTTTATAAAATATTAGGTGTACAAGCAGATAAACAACTCATTTTATAGAATGCCATCAACTTCATTTTTTTATTTGAAACAGGACAAAACAGCATATCAATTCCTGAATGTTCAAGAAATATTCGCCCCTTTTCAAGACATTCAAGTTTTTCATTAAATGTTTAAGTGAGGATAACAATGACCTAGAATATTCCTGGCCCACAACATTAATTCTTATTTTAATCAGGGAGATTTTTTGCATTCTTCAACTTTATCTAAAAGTCTTCCTGGTTATGATTCTTAGTAATAATTATTCTTTTGGACTTTCTGTAAATTAGCTGATAGCTTGGCTTTGGGGATTTTAATCCGAGAAAATGGGTCCATCATGAGGATTTTGTGATTTATTTGGAATTGTTAGCAAAAATGATCACATGTATATGATTTCCTAAGAATTTCTACAGCTTTTAACCTAACCTCCAAAATACTGAGCACCTCAAAGAAGTTTTAAAGATAAGATTTTAAGGACTGGGCTGAGGATTTAGCTCAAGTGATACCACACCTACCTTGGAAGTACAAGGACTTGAGTTTAATCCCTAGTACCACCAAAAAAAAAAAAAAATGTTAGGGTCTGGTTTTCAGCAATATATCTCTACAGAGTAGGAAAGCTGTTGTTTCTTTGACTCTTCCCAAAAGCCTCTGAAATCCTCAATTTTTATAAAGTACCCAGCAAATTCTGATACCCTAATACAAGAGAACACACTATAAAGAAAATTGAACATTTTTTGTTCTCGATTTCCAGATATTTGTCCCTAACAAATTTTATACCCAATTTCTACTACTTATACTGTCCTACATACATGCAAATTATTCTTTTATTCATTTATCCTTGATTTCAAAGACTACTTGTTGATTTCATTGTAGGGACCTTGTGCTAGGCTTTAAAAATACAATGGTTGACAAATACCTTCATTATAAATCATTTTAATAGTCTTCTTTAATTCAAGGTCTTGCTTTGTGTAGTTTTAGTAACCCACAGTCAACCTTGGCAGGAAAATATTAAACAGAAAATTACAGAAAGAAACTATTTAAAATAACTTATTACAGTATATTATTCTAATTATTACATTGTATTCTTGGTTACTGTTATTAACCTTTCGCTGTGCCTAAGTATAAATTAAACTTTATTATAGTATAGCAATGATGCTGTTTTGGGCAGACACTGCAGGTCTTGGAATTAACACCAAAGACAACAGGAACAACTCTAGCTGCTTCCCTTGCTTCACATCTTCTCTTCCTCATTTACCAGATAAGTGTCTATCGATCCCGGGGTACTCAATTTAAATACTGATTCCTTGACTCAAACTGCTTTGTGCTATTCTTCTAGATTTCTCAGGGCAGATTTTATATTATTTTTCCTCAAGCATCTTAGCTCTATAGTTTAATTGTCATAAAATTATTGTACTTTGTTTTCTGGTCTCCAGGCCCCTTCTGGTCAAGAACTCTGAAGAAATGCTTATTTATTCACTTGGCTAGCTGTATTTTCAGCGCCTGAGTCCCAATGTGTGCTAGGTAGTTGAGAAAATCATTATGAATTAACACTTACAAGACTATAAATATTTCAACAAAATCTTCTTGAGAATCAGAAGTGCCTGAGAAACACAGGACTACTAGGAAGAGAATCCTAACCACAGTGACACTGTAGAGGAAGGTGCTTTGCTTTTATCTCTTAGCTGAACCTTGTAAAACCTGAAGAACTGGCTTCCTCAAAGTCCGCTGCACAGAGAGGTGGGAACTCATCTGGGCCTTGGCTCCTGGCCACAGGGATGATTTTCAGCTCAGGCAGCTACTGCAACCTGGCCTAGGATCAGTTTTATCCCAAAGGTCTGAGAATAGAGCAGCCATGGGAATTTTACTCAATTTGTAAAGAAGCCACAGAGAAAGCTAGAGCACATATAAAGTTTAGTTTATTCTGCATTACTTCCAGAAGACCTGGAGATGCAATACATGAAGTCAGCACTTTCTGGGCTTCGGAAGCATTAAGAACAGTGATGTCAAATCACGTACATTGTGCCTGCTACAGAGGGTTCACTTGGAGACATTTCACTCTACTCACTCAGCAGCTATATATTGACTACTCATTGCATGGTCAATTAAAATACTATTATGTTCTAAATATGTGGCTAAATGTATTCCTTAGCTTAATGTTTCAAAATATTTATCAGTCCCTAAAAAAAGGAATATATAATTGCTATCTACTTGGAAATTTTTCTTTGTATACTGTGGAATTAGTGTGATTTTTACAATGTCCTGTGAATGTATTTCATATTATACCAATACAATGCATTTTCTTACTAAAGTATGGCACTGTGAAGATATACTTTTTTTTAGTTAATTTTTTTATTATTTTTGAAACAGGGTCTTGCTTTGTATTTCAGGCTGGCCCAGTACTCACTATGTAGCCCAGGCTGGCCTTGAACTCACTGAAATCCTCCTGCATCTGCCTCCTGAGTGCTGGCATTATGAAATTACAGCTGTGAGCCACCACACCCAGCACTGCATATGTGGTACCGGAGATCGAACTCCAGACCTTGCACTTGCTAGGCAAACGCTGAAATCACTGAGCTAAATCCTTCACACAAAGAGGTGAACTTTTTAAATTCAGATACCTTACAGACCTTTAACCTCTACTCAGCTTCAAGCTAGTTCACTGCAGAGCAGAATAACTTCTCCATGAGTTGGGATGTTGGATTTCTCATGCTTTGCATATAGTTCCACATTCAAAGATGAAAACACATAGATGCAAATCACCTCTACACAAGACCCACACTTTCTCACAATTTCATGCCAGTTTTCATTACCTGTCTAGTCTAGAAACAATCGGGGTCAGTGGGCAGAATGAAAAAGGATGGCTTTTATATTTAAATGTTTGTTTAAAGTTGAATACACACTTAAAAATGGAATATCTCACATGAAGCTTGTGAGTCTGGCTTTTCCTGTTAGAAATGTCAGGGGCCCTGGTGACACAGAGTGACACCCTGTGTGCCCTGGCTGAGTCAGGAGCAGATGGTGGCTGCACTGGGCAGTGAATTGCTGGTCCCCACAGTCCCAGGATTTCCTAGGACTTAGAAACTTTGCTTAACTTTAGCCTTCCTTTTTAAAAAGTGCACTTTAAATATTGGGAAAAGTGCCATTTTATAATGACTACTCACAAGTGATCCAAATCTCAATAATCCCCAAAGGCTGTAAGATTGTTCCGAGTCACGTGTTCAGGTGAAGTTAAGGCAGAAAGGAGAAGGGACACGGAGTCGCTGGTTGGCGACCCGGAGCATACAGGCGCTCTGCTTCTCCCCCTCCCCAGGAAGGCTCCGGGGTGCTTAGCCAACCCATCCGTGGGACCTTTGTCGTCTGACTCCTGTGAACTCTTTACGGGCTGGGAGCAGGGGCTCTCGGACACGCTAGCAAAATATGTGTCGTTCTCTACCTCGGGAGAGTCGGGATTGTCGAGGGCTGCGGTTCTCAAACCTTAGCATGCATCAGGATCACTTGCAGAGCTTTCTGGGGCCCTCTGGGTCTCGCTTCTGAAGTTTTTTGACTCAGCAAGGAGATGGAGTCCAAGAATTTTTGTTCCTAACAAATTCCCTAGGGATGCTTAGGTTTCTGATCTGAGAACTCTGATTTAACAGTCACTTCGCTGATACTATAGATTTTTCGCATCCTTTTGGATAATATAAATGAAAGATTTGAGCAGAAAAGGTCAATGCAAACATCATCTAGCAAAGGTCTTGACGGTATTTGTTAGGAGCTAAATCCTGAAGAATTACGCAGAATTATTCTCCTTAGTGTCTGTCGCCTTTACATCGTTGTCTTCTGTCCTACTAGTGTAACAATACATACACTATATGTAATGCTGTCATGCAAGATGAATGAAAAACAAAAATTGTAAAACAGAACAAAACAAACACCTCATTGTGCTTTCTTTGCCAGGTATTATTTTTCATTGAAAGAAAGTGATGACCACCAGGGGGCAGTGTAATCACATGAGTGATGGTCTCAAGGTGTCGGAGTTTCTGAAGCCATTATGAATTAAGAGATAATTCTGAAAGTGAAGCATCTGTGATTCTGGTACAGCAATTATTGGCCTGTAAAGTATACATGACAAGCTGTAGTCAGTTACCTCTACAAAAGCTTCCGTCAGAGATTTCAATATTTTTACAATGCTTCAGACCGAATACATTTTCCCCTCTGCTGCTTCATAGTGTGAAAACAGCTTCACAAGAACAAGCAACAGATCCTTTCATGCACGAGCTATGTAACGAGTTCAGTCCAAAATAACTCCTGCTTCAGTTTAGCAGATTACGGTGTGAGAGCAAATTCACTTCGAAACTTTAACCAGTTTGAAAATGTGAATTTATATTTCTCCAGCATTTTAAATTTTACACATTTGCATGCCTCTGTCTTTCTCACAACTAAGTAAAATTGGACTTTTTGATTTGTTTAATAAAGCATATCCTTGGGGTTTTCCTATTTAATGTGTGAATTTAGGCTGAATTATGCCTTTATAAATCTAATTTTCAGGTGGACTATTAATGCATGTACTATAATCCATGTAACACTAATATAACTTAAGAGATAAGACAGCAGAGCACTCTTGCAGTGAAGGGCGTCTCTGAGTGTTTCACTCTTTGTCCTGAAAATGGTATTACTAGCAGAAATGGAATTTTCAGTTGATGAGAAATTTTTGTTGTTGTTGTTTTGTTTGTTTGTTTTTGTTTTTTGACAGGGTCTCACTTGCTTTGTAGTTCAGGCTGGCCCTGAGCTCACTATGTAGCCCAGGCGAGCCCTGAACTCATAGCAATCCTCCTGTCTCTGCCTCCTGAGTGCTGGGCTTACAGGAGTGAAACACCATGCCCCAAATTATGGCATGTAGTTGGGGGGGCAGTAGAACTCTGTGCCTTGTGCTTGCAAAGCAGGTGTGGGAACCACTGAGCTAAATCTCCAGCCTGATGGTGGGGGGGTTAACAGGAAATATTGAAAATGCTCTCTCGTTTGCACCTTGATAGGGTGTTCTGA
>PVIR01005761.1:36662-70168 GCA_004026965.1 Petromus typicus
AGAGGGAAAGGGAGACGAAGGAGGAAGGAGAGGCCAGGGAGGAAGGAGAGGAGGAGGGAGGGAGAGGCAGAGGGAGAGGGGGAGACGGAGAAGGTTCAAATATCACTCTCCTTCCTCCTGAAAAATGTAGACTTCTCACCTCACTGCCAATATCATATTCTGTTTTTGGCTGCTGAACTTACATTTTGGATCAAACGTCCCCTCTGGGCATTCTGTATCAGACACAATACTCTCTGGGAATATACTGTGACAGAGATTTCCCCAAATACAGGGATCTGAGGAGAAAAGTGCATTCACTTAGAAAAACACAAGACTCAAAGTCTGAAATCATGCTCTGAAGTGCAGATTACACAGTCGTTACAATGTTATTTTGAGGATGTGGCTACGGCTGCATGTGACTTCCACGCGCTGCACTTTATGGGCGCGTGTGTGTCGGGGGCGGGGGGAGATGGAGGCTCGGGAAGCCCCCAGCGCTGCCGTGCTTCACGGTACAGCAGCATCAGCTACAGTCTCAGGGGTTACAACTCCCAGGTTGCCCTTCGATGGACTGCGGCTGGCAGAGCTAGGGCCCCGATTCAGCTCACATCACCCAGGCCTTTCACTTGTTCTCTTAAATGAGCGACTCGGTATTTAGTGTGCTGACTAAAAATACACGTCCAGATTTATTTCCTTCCAAATTTCAAGACTGAATATTTAATATATGATTAAACTTTAAAAGAATTATATTCTGTAATAAATCAATATCACGTAAACAGTGTTACACTCAGAGTCCAATCTGTATGAGCTGGATATCATTGTTCTAGTTCCAGAAGGAAAAAGGAAGGTCAAATGTCTTGTACAATATCACACAGCCGCCAAGTGGCCAAGCCAGGGTTCCTGCGAATAGAGATCAAATAACTAACACCCACCTTCCTAATTCCTGGCAGAATTGGCTTCTACATTTCACTTCCCACCTTTGAAAATATTTTTTTCTTCTTTTCTACACTCTTTTCATGTGAGCAAAATATTTCACCATTCAGGCAATTTTTCCTAAAGAGAAATTAAAGTCTTTTTATCTGAATATATATTATTTAAAGTTTATTAAAAGTAGATTCTTCATGCAGAGGCAATTTGTTTTTGATACTGACACATGTTAACATATCAAGAATATTCCATATAATATTTATACTCACAATATGTATTACCAATATGATGTTGGAAAGCTATAATTTTATCAAAATCTAATCACCAGAATTATTACATGAGTTATAATTCTTTTTGACAATTCAATCAAACTTCAAAAAATTTCCAAAGAAGTTTAACTTGCCGCATTGATTGACTTATTCATTATTTATACTCTGTCTATTTCTACAAAAGATTTAAATATACATAAAATGAAGGAATCCATATAATACAATCATTAAAGCAAAGGGGAAAGGACAATTGTCACACAATAAAAGGAAAAAGAGAATAACGCTCAAAAATCTTAGACTAAAGAAAATTGTAAAAATCAGACATATTTTAGCAGTGAATTTCCAGAGAGCAAAATGAAAACACACGGATGAAGATATATTTACTTACCTGACAATAAGTGTGTTAATTTTAAAAGAAAAGAGACATATCACTGTAGAATTAAATTTAAACTCTTGCCTTACATGTGGTGTAAAGTTAAGGGTCAGGATTAATTTCCTTTTGGAGATGATATTCAAAGGATTTACCAACATTTACTGAAAATACTTTCTATATTCACTAAATCGTAGGATGATATCTGTCATATAGCCACTGCCTCTAACTGGGTCCTTTTCTGGACTTTTTTTATTTCAATGATGTTTTTATCCTATATTTGATCCAATAACGTATTAATATGATGACTGCTCTATAGACAGTAGTAAAGTTTTATAGCTCCATTCTTCAAAGCTGGCTTGACTCTTCTTGATTCTCTTCTTTTCCAAATGCATTTTAGAGTACGCTTGCTGATTCCAAAAAACTGCAGGGATCTTAATTATTTTTGAGATAAAACTATAAAATCATTTTGGATCAAAACTTCCAATCTATGGCCATGGCATATGCTCCTCCAGATTTCTAAACTTCCCTTCATTAATATCTTATGCTTTTAAGTCAGAGACATTATAAATCTTATATCTAATTTATTTTCAATGAGTGATGTACTTGAATCTGTGTGTAAATAGTATCTTTAAAAATTATTTTCAACTTGTTTGCTTTAGATATTAAAATACAATTAATCTTTATTGATATAATATTCCATGGCTATGCTGAAGTTACTTGTTGGTTCTAATAGTGTGTAGGGTCATGTAGACTTTCTGGACAAATAAAATGTAATGAAAGAATAATAGCAGTGTGGCATCTGTCTAGGAAATCTTTATTTGTGGCTCACCACACTGGCTAGGGCCTCTGGTGTGGTGTTGAAGAGAAGGGGCAGCCTCCTTGGCCTGTTCTTAATTCAGGGGAGGGGCCAACATTTAACTGTCACTACAAAGCTTTCTAGATGCATGTTTATAAATTTTTTTCATAAACACATCTTCAACCTCTAATAACTGTTTCAAATCAAATATGTGAATCCATGAAAATCAGATTTTAAAAGTTCTTTTTTAATGTTTGTTAAAAGTATTTGTCTGTATGTGTGGCTATATTTTGATATAATGAGCATTGAATGTAATTATATAATTTTTACAACTATTAATATGTTCACATAAGTATGCCCTATTTTATTAATCATATGGTACACTATACTGATTGACTTTTTTTCAGGTACTAAGGATTAAACTTGGGCCTTGTGCTTCCAAGTAGGTGCAATACCACTTGAGTTAAATCCCGGGGCCCTACTGACTGGCTTTTAATTACAAAACTACATTTGAATCCTAGATAATCCATGTTATATATGTGTATGACAAAGGACATGACTGGAACATAGGAAGAACTTGTACAGACCAGCAATCAAAGGCAAACAACCTACTTTAAAAATGGGCACAAGACCAGCATAAGGATTTAACAGAAGGGAAAATTCAAATGACAATAAACATACCCAAAATAATTAACACCATTAATTATCAAAGGAGCATAACTCAAAATCACATTATATACATTCAACTTCAGAATAGCTAAAATGAAAATTAGACTTTCTATCAATTTCAAAGAAGGAGCAAGCAGAGACTTCCTTATAAAAGTATAAATTTGTGTAAGTACTTTGGGAAGCTTCCTTGGTAACCTCTCATTACAGGTAAGTGTCTGCATGACATAGCACATAAGAATCACACTCTGAGGTATGTGCCTATTGGAAATATTTGATTTACTTAAGAAACATATGTAAAAGAACGTTCAAGAATCGAAAACTATTCCAATGGTCACTGTGATGACTGCTTTCATGTCCAGCCCAGGGCTTCCTGACAGTCTCCACATGGGTGTGGCCCTTTGTGGAGGGCAGGTCACAGAGGATACGTCTAGTTGGCCGTGTGAACATGTTTTCATGAGAAAATGTAAGTCCAAGCCCTGCATTAATTCTCTTCCCTGTTACTGAGCTTAGAAACAATCTGAATGTTTATTCTAACACAGTACAATTATTTTGTTGCAAATTTGGTTTAAACTGTTAGGCAGAAATTGACAAATAATACACCCATCAAAGATAGAATGGAAAATTGTAGAATAATCACAAAGTTCTAAGTAGTAACAAGGGTGAATTCACTACAAGAGCAGGTAACATTATGGAGGAATCTCAAAGCCACATCTCAGCAAAGAAACTAACCAGGGCAGAGCATGTTTATGTAGCAGTCTCCAGGGAAGGAACTCAGAATGGCTGACCCTGGCAGAGGCACAGGGGGCTGGAAGAGGATTAGTGTTCTGCTCCTTGATCTGAGGGCTGATGACACAGATGTTTATGATAAATTTGAAAAACTTATCATTCTGGATGCCTATGATTAATTTTCTAGATGTATGCTATGATGCAAAAAGCTGTTCAGCTAAAAGGAAATGTATCGTGCACTTCTGAGGACCGCTGAACAACCTATGCACAGCAGTTTGTGAAACCTATGCACAGCAGTTTGATGGCAGTTTCTTAAAGGTACAGCTTTACTTTACATGTCATCATTTCCGGTACTGAAGCTTGATGGACATCAAGTACAGCTTAGTAAATCATTGTGTCATGGAGGAAGCTCTCTAAGGAAGTAAATTAATGAGGTCTCGGTATCTAGCTTTTCAATAATCAAATTTATTTCAGAGATATGCTCAGCATTATTTCTCAAACTTTGCTGCGTTGCAAGACATACCGAGGGAAATGACACATGGAGATACATTTTGTTTGCTCTCAGAAAATCTAATTCAGTAAGACTGATAAAAGGCCAAGAATTATTATTAATTATCATTAACAGGAAATGCACTGACCATTCATTGAAAAACATGGAAATAAAAATTGTACAAATAAGTTTTACAAGCTTGCTTTGGTAAATACTTCTGTTTCTGATTTCTAAATAGAAATCACAGTTTAATTCTATACATATTGGGACATTTGGTATATGTGTATTAAATATATGAAACAAAACACACACACATACATACATATATATATTTTTTAAAAAATTTTTTTTAAGGCAGGGTTTCATGTTAGTAGCTCAAGCTGGTCCTGAGCTCACTCTGCAGCCCAAGCGAGCCTGGAACTCACAGCAGTCCTTGTGCCTCTGCCTCCCGAGTGCTGGGATTCCAGGCTAAGCCACCACACCCTGCACTGTGATATGTGGTTCTGATTGCCGGTGGGTGAGTCTCTGTGCCCGGCATTGTTGTATGTGGTCACCAGGGATCAAACTTGGGCTCTTGTGCTTGCAAGGCAGGCACTGGAACCACTGAGCTAAATCCTAGGCCCTATTTTTTTTTTTTTCTTGAGACAAAGTGTCACTGTGTGGTTCAGGCTGGCCTTGAACTCACTATGTAGTCCAGGGTACCCTCAAATTCTTTCCTCAAAATGGGAAAGAAAACCAATAACACTTGAATACAGAAGCTCATATTTTAAATATGTTGGATAATAAAAATAATAAGAATTAATTAGAATAAAATATTTTTTCCTGTTTCTAACATACAATATCTAGTGCAAACAACAGTAGTCACATCTATATGAGATATGTACTGGTTGTACAATTAAATGTTACTCCAACGAGAACATGTCCCCTCCACACACAACAAATCGCAGCCCAAACAGTAACTTTTAACTTTCGATTATCAGTAAACAAGTTTTAAAAAGAAGAAAACAGAACAATTCTAAATAAGGCCACATTGATGTTTTAAATCTTTATCTGTTCCCGTGTTGCATCCCTTACTACAATTCACAAATCTTCACTTGACCACGGAAATGACCGTGGAATGGAAAACATGCTTCTGACTCGGAGGGAAGAATAAGCGATAGCTCTCAAAGGACAGATATCCAAATAGCCCGTTTTCATGCAAATACACTCACAGCAAACAAACAAAAAAAAAAAGGCAAAAGGAATCCTGAAGACATAAGATATGTAAGCAGAATTATTTATAAACTGTATTATTCTGAAAGTGCCCGAGGGGCATCAACAAGTCTTTAAAGGTCCCCTCTGATCCCTGGTATAAGTGCTGCTGGAAATAACATACAGCAGTAATAAACCACGGGCAGCTACAGAAGCAGGCACACCATTTACCTTACCAAATGGGGTTTATTTTTCCTCTGTAGTCTCTTCTTAATAATATGAGCCCCCAAGTGGAGTCTGTGTTTAGATTTATGAAGTATGTAAAAATGGGGCAGCCCCAGTTCTTCTGGCATACCAGCAGCTCTGTAATCATGCAGGAGCTTGCTGAAGAGAGGCTGGGGCCACCTCTGTGTTCGGGACTTTACTAAGGCTGTTGATACGCAATAAATTCTTAATAGAGCTGACAGCACTGCAAATGACGGAGGATCACAAACACAGCTACCGACCCCCAGTGCAAATCTGTGGGCCAGATTTTTAAGCCCCCTATTGCTGAGTCTACGAATTTTCTATCAGAGCTACACCCAAAGGGATGAATAAATATGCGTTTTAACATCCTCACCTACGTTTTTCTGCCTATAGAATAACTTGCTGTCACCAAGGAGGCAGTAGCATCTTGTCCTCAGGGCAGCAACATTTAGAATGATCAGAGTTAGAATATACTGTAAGGTGGGAGGTACACGGGAGTGCTAAAGTGACAAACACAGGCAGGCAGAGGTAAAGTAAGAATTCTATTCTGAATTTACATACAGACATATCTGCATATAAACACATACACCCCCATATGTGTGTGTGTGTATATATATATATATATATATATACAAATGTACATATATAGAAAATAAAAGAGGAAACATCTTAAGAGGTGCTATTTTAAAAATCAGGACTCAGTTAAAGAAAATGCATCCATAACAAGCCAGATGTAACAAAAATATTTCAATCAGTACAAATCAATATTAAATTGTCTAGCTATGTTTCTAAAATGCTAATAGATAACACACTGAGTGTTAGATATCATTCAAATCCTCGAGTCTTATTTTTGTACTGTGGAAGTTACCAATGAGCCAGTATAGGAGGACAGCCACAATAGCCCCTCCAATCTGGGAAAGCAATTGAGGTATACTGACTGTAAAATCAGCCTTCACCGTCCCTCCAGCCCCATCCCTTCTCTTGCCAGGTGACTCAGTTATTCACATAAAATGCTGATGTTTATTTTCCCACCCCCTGGCCCTGTGCTAGCTGTGTGGCTCTGCCAGCAGACTGCAGAGGTGAGGGTATACCAGCCTAAGGCTAGACCCTCAGAGCTTGCCTTGGATCAGCCAGTTCCCGCTCACTGCAGGCAGAAGACAGAGTCCCGCCGATCCTGACCTCGACCCACACAGCTTCCTAACCAACCACTGACCTCAGAGAAATAATAAATGGTTTTTCTTTTATGGCATTCAATTTCAGGGCTATTTAACTTTATGACATTCGATTTTAGCTACATCCTCCTCCTCAATGTCATGGTAAGTTACTTATCTAACGGAAGTACTTTTTACCTTCCTTTTTGATCCTACATTCCAGACTTTATTACTTTTGCTGTCCCAAGAGTAGTGCAGCTCTTAGTAGTCCATGAATTATTGTAATTAATGCTGTTAGAAACCCAGATTTCTGACATAGTACTTTATCTAAACAGGAAGTCTGCTTCTAACAGAGACACTAGTTTGGTTTTTTTGGTTGTTGTTGTTATTGTTTGTTCTTTTGTCATTGGCCTTCTGCATTGGGAAAGGTTAGTCAAAAGAGAAGCACTTATTACAGAAAAGCAGTGGAAGATAAACTGTCATGGGGGTGGGATGCAGAGGAAAAGTGGGCGGCATGATGGTAGGCAAACTCTACCAAGCTGTTCATTGTGAACTGCTACTTTGTACTGCAATCAACCTCAAAAGCTCACAATTAAATGCATTCAGAAAAGTTACCAGTATCGTTTTGGAAAGGTACCAATTGTGACCATCGGTCAGGCTGTAACTGAACAAAGACGAGCACCCTGACATTCTCTTAACCAACAAATCAAACTCGAGTTGCTGAGATATTTCACAAGCAAAGGGACCTGCAAATCACATGGTGTTCAATCTATTATATGTTTGAATTCAAATAATAAAAGAAACACAGGTTTTCTAAAAAACACTGACACTCAGCACTTACTGGAAAATGATGCAAAAAGCATCTAGGCAAAAAACAACAACAACAAACAAACAAGCAAACAAAAAACCAAAACATTTTGTCTTCTGCATGGAGACAGGAAACAGTGGGAAAGGTCACAATGATTGCTGGTTTCAACCAGTGTCAGATGTGTCTCTATGGCCCTGTCCCCAAATACCAGCATCACTAATTGCAAGGAAACATAAAATTTAAATGAGAATGAATTTCACACTTGAGGCAACAGGCAGCTTTACATTTGGATATGACATTCAGAGCTATGTAAAAATACTACTTTGCATACAGATTATTGAATGCTTTGCCTTGGAAACCAATTCCTGTGCTGAGTGCCAGGACCAAGGGAAACAGGTGATGCAGACTGGCAGAGAGCTTGAGTCAAGTTCCAGAATTCCAAGAAGGAAATGTAATTTTCCCCAAAGCATTTTTTATGAAGAAAGGAAACCTGTAAACCTTTTGGGATGGAATTATAGGTACCTACAATGACAGAAATATACCCTTTTAAAGACAGAGACTATAATTTCTTACAAATTGGTAATGAAAATGACTGAATTTGTATAATCATGCTAAATATCATAGTATAATTTACTGTATTATCATTTCTTTAAAACTTAACTTTTGTGAGAAATGATATCTGGATATTAAAAAATTAAAGGACAATAATAGTGACTAGTTACTGGAGATTTATTATGTGAAGTCTTTCTTTTTATATAGTAAGCCTCTGAAAAATCCACCAACATAGGGAAAATCATTAACCTGATTTGAAAGATGAGGAAAATGTTACATGATTCACCAGAGGTCATATTTGGAATACATTAATGATTTAAATAAATAGCTTTCATTAATGCAATTTTAACATAGCTTTTTAATTTCCTTCTACATTTATCCTTATTTACTTTTGCTGGCCCTATGCACATATCAAAGTCAGAATCACCTAAGAATAAAACTGATACCCCTGGACCTTTCTCCTCAACCCTATTTCTCTTTCCTAGTTCTTCATAATTCCTCAAATTTGTGTAGTGTTTATTTAGATCTCTATTTTAAAATTGATGTTATCATCAGTTCTTAGACTCTGGCTCAATCTATGTTCCTTGCTTCTGTCCATAAGAACAACGTACAGTGTTAGAAGGTGGAGACTTTATAACACATGAGATTTCTAACTGACCCTCTTGTTGCCCTGCTAAGTTACTTGAGGTGCAAAGTTCACTTTCTTCCCTGAGGACATTCCACTGTACCAAAGTTCTTCACCTGCACACATGTTGCCATTGCCTTCTCATTTAGCTGCCAAACACAATCGAGCTAATGTTTCTTTTTTTTTTTTTTTTTTTTTTTTTTTTTTTTTTTTTTTTTTTTTTTTTTTTTTTTTTTTTTTTTTAGGTTTTTTGAGACAGGGTCTCACTTTTGTGGTTCAGGCTGGCCCTGAGCTCAGCCTCAAACTCACATCACAGCAATCCTCCTGCCTCTGCCTCCCGAGTGCTGGGACTACAGGCGTGAGCCACCACGCCCGGCACTGTGGTATGTGGTACTGGTTGCTGCTGGGTGTGGGGTCTCCACACCCAGTATAGGTATGTGGTTACCGGGGAATCGAACCCGGGCCCTTGCGCTTGCAAGACAGCCGCCGGAACCACTAAGCTAACTCCCCGGCCCTCGAGCTAATGTTTCTGTAAATGCTTTTTCATAGATAAGATTTTAGGATTAGCAAAGAAGGAAGAGGCTCTTACTCTATGTGTTTCTTTCAGAGCAGGTTAATCCAGATTTTAAAAACACTCAAAATCTCTGATTTCAAGATGATGTGTAATTAGGAATAATTAATACATATATTCTTTGCAAAATATTAAAAGACCTTGGCAATGACTAATAAAATTACTAAAATTTACAAAATGATCTCTGGATAGATGAGTGACATTTTATTGTCTAGTTGGGTGAACAGTGTATTTGAATACTAAGTGACAAGAGGCTACTGCTTTGTAAACGCAGCTTTCATAAACATTTACTTGGTAATCTTAATTCACCACATACATAGTCTTTCATATTTTAAATCTCATTTTTCATAGACTTGTCTTGTTTTTAATAATTTCCCAAATTCTAGAAGAAAGGAAAATGCATAAAATCAAGATTTTGATATTAATTTCCATGCTTGTTGCAAATTATAACTTAAGAGACTAAATACAACGAAGTCAGCTTGCTCGTCATCTCAGCAGTACTGTGACATTGAAACTGGCAGCATAGTTTCCTTAGAAAGGCTTCCAAGTCTGAACAAGGTCACAGACATGAACATTTTTTGTTGAACAATTCTGATCATGACGTGACTATGGGATTAAGTCAAACTGCATGATCTTGTTTAATTCATAGACATTCTCTATAAAATGCAAATGTCTGTCTACTACATGTAGAGACAGCTTAGCATTATGTTTTGTATTCTGTAAATTAAAATTTAGCAACATACAGTGTATATATATATTCAGGTTTTAATCATATAGTAAAGTATGATTTTCTGATAATAAATACCACGTATAAACCTGGCACTATGTAGGCAATTCCAGTGATATAGAGGTCTGAGATTTGAAAATCTGCAGCTTCCAAAACTCATTAATTATGGGGATTCTCTCACAGAGGTAGGCATAGGAAATCTGAACCCCTCGCTACTGTGCTGAGGAAGGCGCATTCAATGGTCTGCAGGCTTTCTCCCCTTTCTTCTCCATTCCCAGACAATTGATTAATGATGGCACAGAAAAGCAGTTAGTAAGATAGACAGTATCTTAAAATAGCAGAAGGTTCCCTCCTCTACAGTTTCTTGGGTCTGTCAATTTTATTATAGAAAAAAAGCAAAAAAGGATATCTCGGACTGAGCATCACTATTGTCTCTGAAGCCAACAGGCAGTTATTTATTCCAGCTTGGAAATAACTGCTATGATCAATCAGGCATTTAAAATTGAGCCACTTCAAACTGTTTGGAAATTGATTAAATATACATATTTCATCTGATTTTTTCCTTCAAATTCTATCTTCTTCTGGGCCCAGGAGATAGACCTTATTTTCCTTCAGTGTATTCTGGGGCATGGATTATACTAGAAAATTATAAGTATCATTGTGTATTGCTGTGTTATCAGTTGTAAGACACTTAATTTTAGAGACAGTAAATGTCAGAAACTCATGCATTAGAATAGATAATATACATACAGAATGTGTGAACAGAGGAGAGATGACAAAGAAGAAAAAGCAAACTCGACAAAAGGAGAAAAATACATTAACTTAAAAATACTTCTAAAAGTATCCAACAGCAAAGCTAAAAATGTTATCAATAAATTCATGTGAAGCCATATATTTTTAATATCTTATTTTACTTCAGCACTAATAACTCACGTGGCTTCTGAATTTTTCTTGCCATGACTACACTGGGTCTGATGTTCTGGAAAGAGAGGAAATGAGATTAAAATTTGGTTCTAAAGGACGTAAGTTGACGATCAAAATGGGTAATGTGTCTTTCAGAGTCAAAGATGATTTTAAACATCTTTTTCCCTTCACTATAAAACTTTTTGAAAATAATAGCTTTAAATAAAACTAGGTCCTCATTTTATTTCTTCACTTCCCATTTAATCCCGACCTGCACTGCGTGTTCTTTTCACTGTGTATGAGTTTAGTGATTACTACGCACTAAAGCTCAAATGCTTCTTCCATTTTTCCTTCTGTCTCCCCTCCCCCCTTCTCTCCATCTAGTATGAGGCTGTGACTCTCTACTTTTATTGAAAGGCATTTTTCTCTGGAATTATCTCTGAGTCTTTCTCTGTCTGCTTCCATCTTCGGAAAGCAGGAGTGACAAACAGGGCTCCCACACGCCAGACAGCACACGGGACGTGGGAGGCGGAGTCTCAGCAAGTGAACTGAGCGAGCTCGGGCGCTGGTGGGTGAAGCGCAGTGGGCATGTGCCTGCCCACCCGAGCCCATTAAAAGCAGCCATTTGTCCCCTCAGAGGAGTGCAGCCCAGGCTTGCTCCTCCTTCTGATCTCGCAGTATTGAATCACCTAACGAACTTGCCTGTCACTCACAGCACGTCGCAAGCCAAATGTGGTACTAAGTTGCCAGTTTTATCCTCTAGGTAATTCTTAGTCTCATTCAGGGGTTTCTATATATTCTTCCAAATGTGGGAATCCACTGACTTCCTGCTCACAGTCCTCTTGACTTTTCAGATTCTTCTGCTCATGTTTCCATCAAACCCAGCTCCATGTTGATAATCCTCAAATTTATACTTCCAATTCTGAATTTTTTTAGATTCTTAGGACCCAATTCTCTAACAAAGTATTGTTCATGCATCTAACTCAAACGACACTTCTCGAATAACATTTATTTTTGTTTAACATTTAACATTTATTCTGCTATAAATAGCAGAACCCTCTGTTCATTGTATACTAAAAACTCTAGACATTTTTCATTTACTGTATCTATTCACCTAAATCTCCTTTCTCTTTCCCTCCTGTTTCTCAGACACATTGTTTCATAGTCGTTAGGACCAAACATCCAATGAAACCAGGGAGCTCCAGTCCTACTCCTGTCACTCACTTATCATCTGGTCTTGTGCAAGTTTTTCACCTTTCTGTGCCTCAATTTCCCTATATAGAAATAGTGATAACAATAGTACCCACCTCAGATGATTATTGTAAGGATAAAACAGTATTAACTAGATAGCGGAATATAAAATGAAACTTCTTTTTTGACCTGATTTTCGAAACAGAAAGAAAATGTGTGCCATTATCCTTGCTAAGAAATGTTAACCTAGTTTTGTGCTTTTTAGTTTTTCATCTACTTCCTTTGACCTGTATTTTATTATAAACATACTGTGCTAAATTTCTTTCCCAAAGGTAGAACATATATCAACCTGCTTAATGTTTCTAAGAGTATGATAAATTGTATTATTAGTTCCGTTTTATAGATGGAGAAATGGAAAGGTTCTGGAAACATTCAGAGGTACAGAAAAATGAACCAAGAAGGAAGCTGGACACAGCAGAGATACAATGCTCTGCTGCTGAATTCTGCTGAGATCATACTCACTACTCTTTCAAAATTTAGATTCTCTTTGGAATTTCCTTAGTACTTCTGAAACCAAAACAAGGTGTGAGTTTGCTAAAGTGGCATCTGGAGGCTTTTTGCCAGTGACACTTACGGGAGCGTTTTTACACTCCTCTGTCATTGCTGAAGAGTAATGCAATCAGGTCCTAAGATGTACATCATTTCACAGTTTGCTCTTGCTTCATCCCGACTGGCCTCTGAGATGAACTGGACACCTGTCCACCCTTCACAATTTGGCCTGGCTCACATCTCACCCTTTCCAAGAACCCTTGAGGGACTATCGCTAGTGGGAATGATCTTAACCTCCTATCACACATCTAGAATCTTACCCTGTTTTACAATACTATAAAAATGATTTATACAGCATTTTTATTCATCAAATTGTGAATGAATCTTTAGGAATAAAATGTCTTTATCCTTTTAGTACTCTACATAATGCCTAGCAAATAGTATATACATGGAAGTCTTAGTAGACAATAACAAAATTGAAACCTAGTTAATGTTCTGACTCGAGACCTTACTCACCTTCAATGTGTTGTGCAAAATTGTCAGGACAATCTGCACCATATGAACCCTTTTAAGACCCTTGTTTATAAAACAAAAATAATATTTAATATTTAAAGAATATTAATATTCTTTAATATTTAAAGAAAAATAATATTTAGATGCAGTGGCAATATGAAAATAACAATAACAAAACCAAAACAAAATTAGACAGAAGAGTTCTACATGTTACTCTGGCTTTTATGTTAGTTTACTAGGAAATTATAGTAGGAGAATGAATAGAAGCTAAAAGGTAAAAATAGTTTTTCAGTCTTAGGTAGATAAAAATTGCAAGACACAGTAGACCATAAATCCAGCTAAGAATGAACACAAGAGTCATGTTTACATCTATATGAAAGGTGTGTGTATTAGAGGGTGAAAATTTTGGAAGACTTACTTTGGAGAAAAAGAATTTATTTTGTGCTCTGCCAGATATTAAATTCAGGACTCTGGAAGCAAGCAGCAAGAGTAATCAAGGATTACTGGAGGCAGCTAGCCAGCTTCATCTCCCAGTGCACAAAGAGAATTTTAAGCACTGTTAAGATTAGGAAGTCCTATGAAAACAAAGAGGACTGTTTCAGCGTCCAAGAAATGCAGGGAAAATTCCTTGGGTTTTTATTTATGTTAGATGGAAAAGAAGGTTTATAATCAGCTTGTGATTTATGGCATCTGTTGTCAGGCCCTGTCTGGCTAAGGAGGCAGGTACACTGGGAGAGTCAAAGTCCTACTGATAGCTCTCATCACTGGTGTATGACAGTAGGTGACACAGACTCTGTATGGGGAGGACTTGCTGCCCACAGCAAACAAGAGCCTGCTCAGTCCATCACCAAATCCAGCGTGGATTTTAAAGCGCTTACCACTTCAACAGTGCCTTTACTGTGTAGGCCCCCAAAAGAGAACAACTTAAGTTCTTTCATGGAATCTTTTCGATGAAATTTTTCACATGTATCCTATAGTGTTAGTATTGATGCCACATCAAATTATATATTATTATTTACTTAAATCTTTCTCCTTTTATATACAAATGTGAATAGCCAGAGAAATTTATTGATTTATCTAAGGCAGTTCTGCTATATATTTTTTAGAGTGTACACTTGAGGCAAATGTAGGAGTAAATAAATCAAGAATCTTGAGAAGAGACTAAAGAATTACCCCATCTGATGTTGTTAACCTTCTAGTACTTTGAGAAGACTTCTGAAAGGCACTGTTAGAATGGGAGTTAGGACTGATGAAGCTGTAGTGTTGGACACATCGCTACAGGTTCCTTTTTCTCCTCTTCTTCAAAGTACTCATAATTCAATTCCATTTTGTCAGTCCAAGCCACCGGATATTTTTCAGTACCATAAACCATGTTACTCATGTCTCTTTTTTCCTTGGTGGGTGATTCCTATGAAAATTTAATCCCAAACATCTTTACTAAATTGTCAATAATGTTTTTAATTGCATCTACAAATCATTACTGAGCATTTCTTTTAAATCAAGAGTGAAGAGAATAAAAATGAATGATAAACAGCCTTAATCATGTACAAACGAATAATTATAACACATTCTGCTCAGCAATGCTATGGAAGAAAAAGATTTTGAGTTTTGTTTTGTTTATATATACTGAAAATACAATTTCTTGAATTCTGATGAGCAGTATAAATGGAAGGAAAATATTTATCAGAGGAAAGAGAAATGGACAACAGGTGCACATAGTGCTAGGTTTAATGCATGTCGAAAGGATGTGGGTTATATATGGAAACATGTAGTAGATTACATGACAGATTATGTGGCTTACATGGGATAGCTGTCAAAATGAAGCTGGGAACAGGCTGATGACAAGCCATAAGTGTTCTACGGTTTTGACTTCATTGGCCCATCCGTCAATGATGGCTATAACTTAAGCAAAGACTACCTTTGTGATGAGCTAACAGATACAGGGGTGGATGACTCAGTAGGGGTCAGAGTTGCTGTTAAGCCCTATTAAATGAGTTAGTGTTGGGGCTGGGGATTTAGCTCAGTGATTCTGGCACCTGTCTTGCAAGCGCAAGAACCTGGTTTCGATCCTCAGTAACCACATACAATACTGGGCGTGGAGACTCACGCCCAGCAGCAACCAGTACCACATACCACAGTGCCGGGTGTGGTGGCTCACGCCTGTAATCCCAGCACTTGGGAAGCAGAGGCAGGAGAATTGCTGTGATGTGTGTTTGAGGCTGAGTTCATGGCCAGCATGAAGTACAAAGCGAGACCCCGTCTAAAAAAAAATTGAAAAATAAAAAAAAAATTATTAGTGTTAAAAATCAAAGGTAACGTGAATACTAGCTCTCTGAAAATATAGATATGATGACAAATCTCCTAAAGATCAGATCTACCAGCACTCAACTTCATGGCTTTATATCCGCCGAGCCACCACTCCCCTCCATTCTTCTGATGATGGGGAGATGAACGCAATGGGAATGACATACCCAACAGTCCTCAACCACTTCCTTATTTTAAAACTGAATTTGCACAATAGCTTTTTGAAAGGCCTGTCACCGCTTCAGTGTTGCCTCTGTCGCACTTCTCTGTGGGAGCTGACATTTTGCTGATACTTCATCAGGCTGGACTGCCTGCTGAGAAGCAGATTGGTAAGGGAAATGCATCTCACTGCGGGAAAGGATGGGAGATGTATTATTTAAATACAATTTATGTTACAGCAACTTTAAAAATCAGATCTGCAATTGCTTCAGCGAGGGAGAAGCATTTTGTTGCGTAGCACCTCATTGTGTTTGCTGACATTGAAGACTTAATTGTTCTAAAAATATTTTTTCATTTGTTAACTTATTTTGTTTTTACATGTACTCTCTTTCTTCTGATTTATATTAACTATCTTCTATTTCCCACAAAGCTGAGTTATAAAGGTGGAAAACAGCTAAGAGGTTGTTAAAAGGAATATGTGAACCCTTTACATCTGAGTTTTACATGAATTCTAGAGAAAAAGATGAAAGAGTTTGTGCTTCCTCATAAAGTAATTCCACATAAAGTAACTCAGCATTTTGGTCTGCTTTTTGAATCTTGCATAAGTTCTGCACAATTGATTTTTTTTATCTCAAAAACAAAGTAGTCTAGCTAAATAGCAAAATTTTAGTTGATTAGAACTATTGGTTGGTTAATTCAACCAAAATGGTCAAGCTGATTATCTGTTTAGAAACAGCAGAATAATTCTACGACCTTAAAATGAATCATTTCTTTATATCAAAATAAAATACAAAGGCTACGAAATCATTTTGAGGATTCAGTATACAGTGTCTGCAAACCAGTGGAATAGAGGAACTGTTACTACAGGCTTTGGAGAGCTAAGTTCTATATTTTCAGAAACTGTCAGCCATTTGACATTGTTTGAGTCACGATGGTAGGAATGTTATATCACAGAACTGAGCAATGCTAGAGCCCAGAGGTTTTTTTAAAAAAAATATATTTGAAAAGGCCATCTATCTATTAAGCATTTTCCAACTTCTCACTGAGGAAGGGCTAGACTCCTGGTCAATATGCTTTCTATGAAGTTTTATCAAATGATAGAATTAGTATCTCCTTCTTCATATCTTTTTTATTTTTCAATTTTCTCTGTCTCTCCTTTGGTATTGAATAGACATATTTTGTTCAGGTACATACAAGTACGATGCAAACCAGGGACACAACAAATTGACTAAAAGAAAATAAGACTTCCAAAGAAAGGAAAGTGAAGTGTTCAGAAGAAGATTACTTTGCTCTTTTTCTTGTTTATGTCTTAAGTGTTAGCAGTATTGATGAACTATGCTCAGCTTTTACAATAGGACAAAAAGGAGAAAATAGACTTAAAAGATTAACGGTCAAGAAGACTGAAGTAAAAACATTCACTCTTACGGGAACATTTAAAGCTATCAGAACCTAACAAGAATAGACAACCATCAGACAGATATTTACACAAGGGTTGGTTTAAAGATGATGTCACTTCCCATCTCACCAGAACTATTAAAGTTAAAATGATGAAGGACTAAGTCCTACCACCTGTAAATGGCCATGGTCACTACTAAAAACTGTTAATATGTCTATATATCTCACACATGGGTACACATTCTTATAAATTTGTATCATTATCTATATACAACATTTAGTGTCAACTCTTCCAACATAGCACATTCCTCCAACATGTGAAACTCATGGCGACACTATATAATTGGTTTAAATGGTTATCTTCCTAGTGGAGAACCAGGATGTTCTCATTCTGCACTTTTGACATTATAGGTAATGTTAAGATTAAGAAAAAGCTGGGATAAACTTTTTTGTTATTTGGTAAAACCTGACACACAGTAAATTGCCCTTCAGAGAGAAGAGACTTCTTGGTCCAGAGTAATAAATGTCCATGAAACTCTCTCTGCTGAGCTTGTGCCACACATATGTCCACACACACGCACGTGCGCGCGCACACACACACACACACACACATGCATGTATGATGACCTACTGTAATGCTATAATCCAGAGGGTTTTCTAACAGTGAAACAAACTCTGTAAAATTTTTTCTCCACGTATGTATATTTATAATCTTCACACAATGGGACTAACATGAATCCAGCACATTTAGAAATAGCTTTTTGGTCTCTCCTCCCTGTAAAACATTTTACCTTTAGAGCCTGTAAGCATTGTTACAGTTCATTATGCACAGTAAGTAGATTGTAAAATTCTATGAGTGCTATGATAAGGTATTTAGCAAAATGTCTTACACTTTCCTTCAAGTGCAAGCCTTTAAAAAAATGCCACGCAAACTCTTGGAGAAATATGTGTGAAGGGTTTTTTTATGAGTTCATCATTCAGTTCCACTCATTTTCCTAAATATCTTATTATGGTGATTATATAATTTGTTTGTGTTTCTGTGTGTGAAATCAGATAATAGCCTCTAACACTAAAATTGGACTGGCCTAGCAGTCAGAGAATATTTTTGTCTGTTCAGTTCAGTGCCTGTATCAGTGCCTGCCAACAAAATTTAGTAAATATTACTCATCACCAAAATTTCTCAGGACTGCCATAAAATATTCACTTAGTTTCAAGTCATAGGATGCAAGAATTATAACACAAGTATCAAACCCAACGTTTTAAAGAATAAATAATTTATCTTTCTTTTAACTTGTTTATATTTTATATTTAAAATTTTATTAGTACATGTTTGTCATGCACAATGATAACATTCATCATGAACAATTTGTATTTCTATATAATATACTTTATTCTTTTTCCCCATCTCCTCCCTTCTCTTTTTTCCATTTACAAAAGTTTTGTTGTCATTTTTCTTTTGTTATCTTCTATTAAATCCCTTTTCTATTCTTTTTGTTTTATTTTATTTTAATTTTTGAGACTAGGTCTCACTTTTGTAGTTCAGGCTGGCCCTGAGCTCAGCCTTGAACTCACTGCAATCCTCTTGCCTCTGCTTTCCTAGAGTTGGGTTTACAGGCATAAGCCACCATGCTTGACACTGTGCTATGTGGTTCTGATTGCTGGTGGTCATGAATCTCCACAGCCAGCATTGTTGTATGTGGTTACCGGGTATCAAACCCAGGCTCTTGCACTTGCGAGGCAGGCGCTAAAACCACTGAGCTAAATCCTCTGCCCCTCTTTTCCATTCTTTCTGTATTCTCTTTCTTCTCTCTTGTTCTCTTTACCATTTGAAGAAGTTATTCCTGCTTCCTAATACCTACCGTCCATTTTATTCCTTATTTACCCTTTGGGTTTCTCACACAAAAAGAACAATGTATACATAAAGTTGTGTCTAACTTATTTTACTTTATTTCAAAAAATGCATTCATTTACTTAAAAATGTCTCAAGTTTACCCTTTATGGCAGAACAATATTCTATTCTACATAAATACTACTTATATTCATCCATTTATCTCTTAATGGATATTTGGACTGTTTCCAAGATTTAGCTGTCATAAATTGTGCTGCTATAAAGATCAGTGTGCATGTATCACTGAGGTATGATGCTTTTAACTCTTTCAGGGAGATATCTAGAAGGAGGAAAGTTGGGTTGTAGCTTTTTGAGGAATACCTATCTTGATTTCTGTAGTGGTATTATCAACTCACACTTTTACAAACAGTAGAGAAGGGTTTCTTTTTTCCCACAACCCAACCAACATTTGTTACTGGTTGGTTTCTTTATGATAGCCATTCTTTCTGGAACCTCAGTGTTGATTTCATTTGCATTATTTGAATAACCAGTGGTACTGAATATCCCTTTATATTTTTTTGTCCTTTGTACTTCTTGCTCTGAGAAGTGTCTATTCATTTCAGATGCCCATTTTTGGACCAAGTCTTTAAATTTGGGGGATGTGTTTTTTTTTTTTTTTTTTTTTAGTTCTTTATATAATTTAAATACTAGTCTTTTGTCTGAGAAGTAGCTGGGAAATTATTGTTGTGTTCTGTGGATATTCTCTTCACTCTGTTGGTTGTATTTTTTTCATCATGTAAAGGCATTTTAATTTGATGCAATTGCAGGTGTTGATTCTTTGTAATATTTCCCATGTGACTGAGGTTTCATTCATAAAGTCTTTGCCTACATCTATGCCTTTAAGAGTTCTATCTATTTTACCTTCCAGCAGCTTCAGTGTTTCTATTCTAATATTTAGGTCTTTCACTCATTTTGATTTTAGTTTAGTGCATAGTGAGTGACATGGCATTAATTTTAATTTTCAACATGTTTGAAAAGCCAGTTTTACCAGCATAATTTATTAAAGAGGCTATCTGTTGTCCAGTGAAGGTGTTTGCCTCCTTTATCAAAGGGTAGCTGAGTGTGCTTGCAATTGTTTCTGCATCTTGTGGTCTGTTCTTCTGAGTCTTTTTTGTTGCTTATATCATGCTCTTCTTATCACAGTAGCTTTGTAGCATTACTTCAAATCAGGGACTGTGATGCCCGCTGCCTTGCCTTTGTTGCTTAGAATTGCTTAAGTCTCTTCTGGTTTCACATGAATTTTAGGATTCCTTTCTCTAGCTCTGTGAGGAATATTGTTGGTATTTTGATTGGGGTTGCATGAAATTTCTGTAAGTTTTGCAAGTATGGCCATTTTAGCTATATTTTTTCTTCTTATCCAGGAATGGGGGTATCTTTCCTTTTTTTTTTTTTTTATAACATCTTTGATCTCCTTTTTCAGAGTCCTATAATTTTCAGTGTAAAGGTCTTTCATTTCCTTTCTTATAGTGATTCCTAAGTATTTCAATTTTTGAGGCTAATACAAGACGTCTTGTTTCCCTAATTTGGCTCTGAGTGAGTTTGTTACTGATGTGCAGGAAAGTTGTTGATTTTTCTGTACTTGTTTTTAAACAGTGTTTTTATATCCCTGAACAATTCAAACTATGTAAACTCTATTATTTACTTAATAATTATTCCATTAAAATTGGTTAGACAAGAGAAAATGTCACTTCACTGTGGAAATAGTATGTACCTTTTGAATATGTAAATCTTTACCTTTAAGCTTTTTTTTAAGCAAATGAATAGGTTAAGGGACAGTTGACAGCTGCTCTGGCGAACTTTTATACTATTTGAGATCATTGTCAACAGTAACAGAATGACAGTCCTGAAATAAAAACTATACAGTCATATATAGACAAATTGTCAGCCAAAGACCTTCTCTTATCAGTTTTGCTTGATGGTTATCCTTATGGGCCACAGTAACATATTTCCCCAAATGACCAGATGATCAGCCATGTGCTAAATACTTTATCCTTGTTACCTTTCAATTCCTGGTTTATGTTTCTGGTTTCAGTTGTTTGCTGGCTTATTCATTACTCAGTTCCTTCATATAAAATGAGAGACAATCACAAACATCAGAACCTTGTTAATCTGCATTAGATGAATTTAAAACGGTTGTATAAACATTCCCTCATTATCATCCAGCCCACATCTTTCCAGTTTTCCAGGCCTCTCTGCCTCATTGTGGGTGGAGGCAGTAACATAATCAGGGTTAGCAGAGGTTTAAGAGAGAATGGAACCCAGAAAAGGGTGTATAGGATAGCAAGTTCTATAGGCCATTTGAAATAAGTTCAGGTTAGCTAGCTGCTCTTTGGCTGTCTATAATATGCTTCTATTCTGACAAGAATAATAATTCCTGTCTTGGATTTCTTAAAGATCCTTTCTCAATATGTTTAAATTCTAGACATAGTAAATTTGTTCCTGAAATGGCTGCAATCATATCCCCCAGTTAACCGGTCTTTGGCAATGGCATCTTGCTACTCTTCTAAATCAGAGAATGGAATCTGTCTCTTCCTTCCAAATCTGGCCTACCTTATGACTTGTTTTAACCAGCTGAATGTGGTGGAAGTGATAGTCTGTGGTTTCCGAGGCGAGGCTTCTTGACATCTTGTGGTTTCTGTCCTCATGCTATTGGAATGCTCTCACTTGGAACACGGTCCTCAAACTGCTCTGCTGTGGGGAAACCCAAGCTAACCCATAGAATGCTCTGAGGGAAAAAGCCAGGTTTCTTGGTTAGAAAGCCAGGCAAGCTTTGTCTGTTCCCAGATAATCACCCTGAGAAAAGAGCCATGGAGATTCCATGTGAAAAACCATCTTGTCAACCACAGAATCAGGAGAAATGACAAATCATCATCTGAAACCACAGAGGACTGAGATAGCTTGTTGCATAATAGACTGTCAAAATCTATACCAATAAAACCATGCTTCATCTATCAAGGAGGAAAGTAAAAATGTATGAAGGTAACCAGTTTACGGACTGGCTCAGCCTATCTTGGTTTCTTACTTATGCAGGGGACAGGATTTTCCTGTTTGACCAGGAGTGCAGTCACAGTTGCCAGGGTTTTTTTTTTTTTTTTTTTGTCACAGTGACCTCCATTCTCACAGGAACCACAGGAGAAGCAACATTCTGGCCCCAGAGGCCCTCAGGGATGGCTGGCAAAATAAAGCCAGAAGGAAAAGAACTCAGACTTGTAATGAAGCTCAAGACAGTCGGGACAGTCTCCGATTTCTGCTGCTGCCTAAGTGAGTTGGCAAAATGTGTGCGTGCGTGCATATATGTGTGTGTGCTTCTTTGTGTGTGTGTGTGTGTGTGTGTGTGTGTGTGTGTGTGTGTGTCTGAGCTGCAAAGAAAGAAATATTCTAGTAGCCTCTGAGGATTTATAACACTTCTAAAAATATTCTCTGAAGAAATCAACATGATGCTCTGTATTGTCACTTTGGAAACACAGATACAGTGGTTGGCTTTTTGCTGCAAATGTGGTTTTTCAGACAGTAACAATGGAAGCAATTTTGATATATATCTTTGGAGGCAATTGCACAGAACAAAACATGAAAATGAGATGTAATTTGTAAAGGAATCCCAGGAGGAATGTGCTCAAGAAGTTGCCCCCAAACATTTGCTGGAATCCTTTCTCCCAGCTTTACTGTTTTATCTAAGCCACAGTAATCATGCCAGAGGTTTGTAAATGCTTTGCTTTTTGAAAGTGCACAATGCATAAGATGACTAAAGAGAAATTGTGCAGTGCTTTGTTGAATGTATTTTGAACTAGAAAAGGACAAGTGATAGGGTAGGGCACAAGCAGAGGTTTTCTGATATATCTTATCATCAAAATTGCTTTGAGGGGAAACTCGGTGGAAAGCATTTCTTCAGCAATAAGAAATTGATGCAACTTTGCCAAAAGTATGGCAAGCCGAGTCAGACTGGGAAGAATGTTTTGTACTGGACGGAGTCACCGAATCATAGGATTATCTTTTCTGTGATGGTCCTATCTGACTTGTTCATCTTTTGAGCTGTATCAAGAACTTTATGTAAATTAGCTCATGTTTCCATGGAAACTCCCCTAGAACAGCCTCATTTCCTTTTAACATGAGGCTCTGAGAGGCCGAGTAACTTACTGTATGTCACAAAGCTGGTAAATATTAATGTCAGAATTTGAACCAAGGTCCTCTAGCTTCTGAAAGTGGCGCTCTCAGCACTGCACCCCACTTACTCAATAATGCAAGGCAGCACTGCCTTGCGAGTCAGTCAGCCTCCTTGTAGAGAGCCCCCAGAGTTTCATTTTTGAAGTCCATCTGATGTGGAACTACTTTGACAAAGCTCTTTCTGTACTCTATGGCATGATTGCTGTGCAGACCTCCTTACGTGCATGTAAGGGTCTGGACTGACTCATAGGATATGCTGTAGGCAAAGGTCTGCCGCAAGTGGTATCCAAAACTTGCCAGGCTACCTACCAAGCACTACACACAAAGGTGCCAGCTGCCTTTTTAAAGGGACATTTTCTCTTTCTACTTCACAGGTTAGTTGCAGAAACCAGCTCTTCTGTTCTTAGAAGTCATTCCTCATAAGCTAAATAAGGTCTGCTGTTGATTGTGGAGAGTCCTGTTCATTAGTGCCATTGAGACAGTTTCGATGCTGTAATTAACTATTCATCTGCAATCTAGACACTGATCTGGAGTGAAGATTTTTAAGGGGATGTCTAGCTCTTCGAGCACTTGGGCTCCTTCATTCTTTTAAAAAGGAGAAAGAACAACAACAGGCCTGATTTTCATCATGTGCAACTCTTAAAGAGCTCTCTTTGCCTTGATTTCAACTGCCAATCATAGTGAGCCCATTCACCCACTCCAGTCTGATTCATAATTTTATTTTGTAGTTAGACAAAAATATCAGAATTGGACAAAGTTATCTGATTGAAAAATAATGTGTTTTCCAGTGATTATGGTGACCTCTCTATTTTGCTGATTTACATATACTTTCAACTCATTTTCTTTCACAGTGGGAATCTCAGAAGCATTTCCCAATAATGTATATTCAGCAGTTACTTTAAGAAAATGTTATCCGAATAAATTAAATTTACCTAGGTGTGTGAATAAGGAATTACCTCCTTCTGCTTTGATTTCCAGGGTATGACTTCTCCAGTGGGGAAGTTGAAAAGGGCAAAGGGCCAACTCTAGGCTTAAAAATCAGCTGGCACAGGGAATGTACTGAGTGGTGGAAGATCCATTCTCAGACCATATTACAAAGACTCTTGCTGTCTCAACTTAGTGTTTCCTCGTGCATATTTCCCTGCTTCACCGAACGTCACAACCAGCTACACACAGCCCACTTTCCCTCCAATCCACGTGCGCATCACTGCTCCCAGGCTCTGGCTTCCTCTGCAGAGGACAGCCTGGAACAGTCACACTCCACTTTGCACGCAGCTCCAGCGAAGTCTTGTGGACGCAGGAGATGGTGATAGATGGAGCAGACAGAGACACATGAGTATCAAAGATGACTTTCAGCCTCAGTGTCTGCCTCGGCACGGGTCCCGAGGATGATGGCTCCCTTTCACCCAGCTTCTTCTGATTTTAAACCAGATAAACTTTCCTTAAAGTATTGCAGAAAGTGCCACAACTTGCTATGAGTTAAGATAACTTCATTCGTTGTCTTGGTATATTTTATGAAAGAGAAAAACATTTTGATAATTTCCCCTGAATAAAACGGTAACTAGTTCTGAAGGTAAATATATGATAACATAAGAAAAATATATTAAATAGAAAAGAAGTGAACCATACATATGTATGATTTAAGAAAAGGTTGATTTAAGAACATATTTCCTGAAAAGCGTCTATGTCAGAATGGTTGTAGGGTACTTCAAGAAACAAAAGTTTGGATATCTTCCCACATGAAGTTCAGACTGTGGAAAGAAAGGAAGCGATAGACATTTTAAAGTAATTCAAGCTATGTGATACACTAGGAGATAACAAGTAGCATAGAAAAAGAAGAAGTTCAGAGAAACTTGCAACCTGCAATTTAAAAAATTTGGTTATAAAATTTGGTTAAAATTATGTGTGACTTTCTAAAGACTTATAGGATTTGATCCCTGGTACTGTCAAAAATAAAAAAAAAATAAAAATTACAAAAAAGAGTACTTTGGTAGTCTAGACAGGTGCAGCATTACAGACATCTTGAAGCACAGTTTTCCAAATTTTATGGGCAACTACATGCATATATTTATATGATACTTATTATCAGAGTCATACTATATTTAAACCTCTCTATATATTTATATTAAAATTATGAAATATCTCAGAATTTGAGAAAAGACAGTACTGATAACCATTTTAAAATTATCTATGGCTAAGTAACTTTGAATTGAACCTATTTGACCAATTTTGATAAATAAAGAAAAGAATCTCCAGTTTTGGAAACTAACAGTGATTTGGTGGATTAGTTTGGTTCAAAGAAATGACTGTCTGCCTTTAGCCTTTTTCAGATAAGCTTCTCTGCTTTGTGGTATTTCCTCCCTTGCTTGAGTTAGCAAGCAGAAGACGAGGTTAAATAACTTTAAATAACTTGCGCTGTGTCTCAGTTTCCTCACCTACAAATAGGGGATTAATAAAGCATAGCTACCTCCGGAGGACCTTAATAGTCTGACTAATTAATGATGATATGATGCTGAACAGTGACTGAGCATTATTATTAAAGAAGAAAGAAAATCTGTCATCAGATTGTACCTTTCTGGCATCTGTTGCCTTGGTAACCAGATTTGCAGGTGCAACTACCATTTTTGGCACTGCCTTCCAGGGTGTTCTCCTCCACATGCTGACATTCAGAAGAGCAGCCAGCTCTGTCGACCCCCTCGGGACAATCTGTGAGCAGAGTGAGGCAAACCGGTCACTTGAAAATCATGCTTTGTTTATTGTAAATTGCCAGTGCGGAGGCATGTTGTTCCGTAGGGCCTGATTCTAAGGAAAACAAGGGGATCATCCTGACTGCCAGGAAAGAAGGACAGAAAGAAATGTCTTTCAAATCAGGCAATTCATTTGCTTTTGGCAACTCGTTGTGAATAGTGAAGCCTGAACTACTTGAAAGGCTTTGGTGCTTCTGAGAGAGAAATTGTTTCTCAGCGTGCTTCATTGGTGCCTGCAGTTGATATTCTCAAAGGATTGTTATGGCTGCCAGGCCTCAAACCATCCTGCTGCAGGATGGAGGAGATGGACAAGCATGTGTGTGAAGACTTGCCATTGTTTTCACTCTCTCTCATTACATGGTAATCAGAAATAATTCTACATCGTGCAGAAAACACAAAGCTTTCATTGTGACAGCAGCATTATCTTGACTATATCTGTGGCAAAGGGTGTTTTCCCTTCCTTTCATATTTCTCCCATGCCACTGAGTTTTCAGGACGGTAGCATCAGGATTTCAATATGAAAATGTTTCACTTTTGCTCTTCAGAAAACATACTCAGAATTGTCCCTTTGAAGTTTCTTGATCAATTCAATTCCCTTTCCAAAATGGATTTTGACAGTTTTGTTGTCCCCCACTATAAATGTTCCAGGGAGTTATCAAATGAAAGGTACTTTCAAATGCCCTTCAGGCTCAAGGCAATTGTTTTGCATGCCCTCATAAGCTTTGGTAGAGAAGATTGCTTGTGGAAAATAAAACAAGCCATTTAACTTTCTGGTGGGTGGCAAGGAGCAACGGTAGAGACCAGTCAAAGTGTTGGGTATAATCACACCATGTAGGATGAACCTTGTCCTTGTTGTCAAGGAGACTCAGAGCTATCTTTAGAACAAAACAATTATATACAGGACCTTTTTATACTTAACAGTGTCTAATTTGGATAATAAATTGTATGAGCGTATCACTGACTGTGACTTGTAAGTTTGGTATTATTTCTCACCTCTGAAGCCATGGTCTCACATCCACCAATCTGCCTTTATATAGTCTTCTTCTTGGTCATTCCAGAATATTCTCCCTGAATTGGCTTTTGTGCCTTCCTCTTCCTGGTTCAACATGTACAATTTTGGTTTATGAAATAAAGGAGACTTACTGGAATGCTTAATTGTGAACATAAGAATATATAATTGGAGGGCTAGGGTTTTAGCTCAGTAGTTCTGGTGACTGTCTTGCAAGTGCAAGGGCCTGGGTTTGATCCCTGGTAGCCACATACAACTAAGCTGGACATGAAGTCTCACAGTCACCAGCAAACAGTACCACATACCACAGTGCTTGGCATGGTGGCTCATGCTTATAATCCCAACACTTGGGAGACAGAGGCAGAAGGATTGCTGTGAGTTCAAGGCTGAGCTCAGGGATAGCCTGAACTGCAGAGGTGAAACTCTGTCTCAAAAAAAAAAAAAAAAAAAGAAAGAAAGAAAAAGAAAAAAATATGTACATAATTGGAAATATGTTTATAGAAAAATAAAACAGCAGTAAAATATATATTAATAATGCAGTGTTGACTGGATTTTTTGTGCACTGAAATATACTCTTCAAAAATTGAAATATTATACTCCTAATTCTCAAAATCTCAAAAGATGTCCTTATTTGGAAATTAGATCTTTGCAGATATAATGGCTGAAGATGCAATCATTCTAGAATAGGCTGAGGTTGTAATTCAGTATGAATAGTGGCTTGTAAACTGGGGAAATTTCTACACTGAGACAGGCACAAAGGAAGAGCACAATGTGAAGACCGGGTTATGTCAGATTAGGGCATGGAACTACCAGAACTAGGGAAGGTGTGGACAGATTGATTCTTCCTTGGCCTCTTTACAAGGGGCATATAGCCCCTTGAAATTAGATGTCAAGTCTCTACCCTATGAGACATTTTTGTTATTGTTGATTAAGGCATTCAGTCTATGATATGTAGCTATAAAACCCTTAGGAGAATTAATGTAGGATTGCAAAGTCAGTTTTCTCAGGGCCAGACAAATGATATTAATAAATAAAGACTCTAGTCCAAAAATAATGGAGTCCAAAAGAACTATAATATACATGCTCTAAATACGGTCACATTTAAAACACTACCTATCTCTACCACCACCACTACTACCAACAACAACAAACCTGGCTGCTGAATTTTCTCCTTACTTTCAGCTCCTTGGAACATACAGATGCTTAAAAGTATGCAAGGCTGATATCTGAATCCTAAAAGGGCACAATGTGAAGTTTCTATTGTTTCAAAAGTTAGATCTTTCTTTAAGTTTTTGGTCATACATGTTTTGATTTAGTTTTTCATCCCAGTTATCAGACATTGTCATACAATATAGTGAGAAGTTACAACCAAATATAGAGTATATCTTGCTAGATTTTCGGGATAGTAATATGATACTGTCTTTATTTCCAGGCCAGACTGCTTCTCTATGCGTGTTTATGGAGGTGTCTGATATTCTGGAACATAATATATACACTTCCACTACTCACTTACCTATGCCTTGAGCCTTTATTTTGCACTTTGTTTATCTAAGGATATCTTACTTCATGATGCGGGTTCAGTTTTCAGTGATGCATTCATTGGCTCTCTTATTGGAGTACACACAATATACTCCCTGTTCTCCAGGAGCATGCCTTTTACATACAGGTAAGACCCCTGGTCATTCAATTAGAGATGAACTCTGAAACTCTAAGCTGTCTGTGATCAAGAGATGGTAATTCTACTCTTGAAAGTAATGGTGTGTATGTTTGTATCCTCCCACAATTCGTCCTGGTGATGACATTTGGAGTCTTTGGGACATTATGTCATGTGGATGGATCAACGACCTTACAAGAGAAACCTCAGAGCTCATTTGCTATTCTTTCCATATGAAGACACAGTGAAAGACACTATCTCTGAACTGGAAAGTAGGAGACCCAGAATTTGTGTTGTTTTGGTCTTAGCCTTTCAGCCTCCAGTATTAAAATATATTTCTGTTGCTTATAAACTACCTAGTGTAGGATGTTCTTTTATAGCAACCTAAACAATCTCACACACTAAAACTCTCTCAGGAAAGACTCTCAGAGGAACCAGTCCTTTGATAGGAAGAGAAGGAGAGACGGACTTAGAAAGGAGGGGAGTGGGTGAAGTCATTTCAGGTTCCTGTGCCTTGAATGCAACTTCAGGTGGATAAAAGCTCTCAGAGTTATCTTGTTGGGAGGAACTCTAAAAGCTGTGATGGGGTGTGTTTATTGACTGATTGATTGATTGATTGCTGAATGTGCTTTCTTGACTCTTTTCTAAAATGTGACTGATTTTCAGAATGCCTAATGAAGAACCCTTTTTAGAAACCTCCAGGAATAATACTGGTTTGTACTTGAGCCCAGGAGACTTATTCTCGCCCTTGGTATTTAACTTTGATAAAACAAC
This sequence comes from Petromus typicus, assembly GCA_004026965.1. NCBI lineage: Eukaryota > Metazoa > Chordata > Mammalia > Rodentia > Petromuridae > Petromus > Petromus typicus. Next base: position 66,007 of record PVIR01005761.1, read on the forward strand.
AAGTGTTTTAATTGTTAATAATAAACAAAGTATTAATAATCATAGGTCAATAATTAATAGAAATATTAACTAAAAAGAATGTATATATTCAGATATATTTTTCATTTATCGTTATTGAGATTCTGTAATTTAAAGAGGCTAAATGAAGGTGAGAACGTACGCTAAACTACCTTTTACTGTATAAACTGATTTTTCCTCTGCTCCTCTGATATATTCTCCATAGTTCTCTGAGCTGCTATGCTTCACACGGAGAGCAATTAGTATTTGTGACTTACTTAGATGACAAAACCTCCAATAGCGTCCGGCTCACACACAGGCACCATACATTCTGTAGCAATGGCCATTGTTGGCACAGTTCCACTTTCTTTTGCAGTTCTTCTTCACAGAGCCCTCTCAGGCATTCTGTGGGGTGAAGAATAAACAAAGCAAATATTATGTTTCATGCAAAACTTGCTGGAGCTGTTTTTATGTCAAATAAGCTTGAAAAGACTGAAATGTTTTGGGTCCTGTTGGACTGAAGTAAGTGAGATCATTTGAGAACTACAGACATTATTCTGCATCTTCTGCTCCAAATCTTGCTCTCCCTTCTATTGGTATGGGTCCAAATCCCCAGGCTGAGTGCCAAGCCCTCGCACTGGCTGAGTCAAGCTGCACTGCCATCTCTTTGGACTCCTTTGCTTTGTCTTTGGGTCTCGCAGTGCTGCCACCCCTTCCTGCCTTGGTCTGGGGTGTACTTCTCTTCTTCCACTGTCTCATTTCTTCTCATCCTGTGTGCATCTACTTAAGTGTGACTCCTCTGGAAGTCTCTCCTGCACTTCCACCCATACTTTAATATTTCATTCATAAAACCTATCAACTTTTGTGACCTGTATTTGTCCTGAATAAGGCCGCAACTTCCCCTTGGAAAAATCAGAATTTCTATTTCTTTTTTAAAGGTCATGTGAGAATGCTTAGCATATTCCTTGCAACTACTTAGTGTTTTAAAGAAATTAACAAATATTACTCAGAAGGACAGGTCGCTGGGATGCCAGCAGGAGCTGAACTGCCTCTGGTTTCCACCTCCTCAGTTCCAGACTGCAATTTTTATGAATGCCCCATGATTTCTGGCAATCCCTGGAGACTAATGTCCTCATTGACTTTCTGCCCTCAGCTCTTGTCCCTGAAGCAGCAGTTTGCTTGTGTGTGTGTGTGTGTGTGTGTGTGTGTGTGTGTGTGTGTGTGTGTGTACTTGGTCAACCCATGTAGGAAATATGATCTCCCGGTTGGTTCTCACAACAAAATCCATGCCCAGTATGCACTGGCAACTGATGAGTGTTTCATTCCTCATTTTTCTTCTATCTTCCTTTTATTCTCTGATTTTCATCTTCTTCACCGTTCACTATAGCGGGCTCATTTTTTGCTTTTATTATGCAGAGCAAATAAATTCTTCCCAGGTGCTGCATCCAAACCTACATATACAAACTCAACATTATGTTCAACAGAAAAAAAAGGGGGAGAAGCTTTTATATGTGTCCGTTTAGAGCACAGCTGATGATTTAAGTAGCACTTGTTTTGTTCTGTTTCACACGGCATTAGTCAAAGCACAGTATTCTTGTATATACAGACAAAGGTTTTACTCTTTCAGGAAAAAAAAAAGCCACTTTGAAAAATAAAGGTGCATCTTTCACTTAGATCATCTCCATTAAAATACCGAGAAATTAGAGTGCTCTTGTGGCACCAGGCATTCCTACTGTCTTCACAGGTTTTCCCATGAACACCTTGGGGCCACTGGCAATGCCCAGTCAGAGGATCACAGGTGCCTCCACTGGGACAACCACAGTTGCCGCCACTCCCTTTCCCATGAGTCTCCGGGAAACAAGCTGAGAAGAAAGTAGAAGAGATGAACAAGTAGTATAATGTACTTCATGTTACAAACAGAGAGGGAAGGTAGTTGGACGTTCTATTAGGACTGACACCAACTAATTAAAATATCAGTAGCTTTCAGACACAGGAAGATCTCGGGCATACTTCTAGATTGTGTGGCACAGTCATTCCCGGGAGATTACTGACACAGCTGGTTAAAATAATGTCGACTGAAGGAACTGTTAACGAGGTTCTAATGCAGAATATACCTCGTTCCTTAAACTTTAACCTTCACATTTGCAAAGCTTCCCAGACATCTTAACTCCAAACGTTAACTAACTTTAAAGAGAAACAAACTGCATCTTCGAGTTTTGAAAAAATGGTAAGGAAATGGGGAAAGATCATTTATTTTTAAACAGGGATGAACCTTGCTAAAGTTCTCTTCAGGGTCTCAGGGTCCTTTGCCTCGTCAAAAATTGATGAAGGTAAGCAAACAACAACTTTCTCTGGGTTATTGGAGGATTTGGGGGAAGTATTTAGTGCTTGAATAAAATATATATTGATAAAAATGCCTGAGACTTTATTTTAACTTGAGTAAATAAAGATGTTCAGATAATTTCAATAGTCATTTAAATAAAATTTTATTATAATAGGATATTATACAATTTGGTTATGCCATCTCTTTTACAACCTGCCTCTCTCACAGATCTGAATACTAACATAGAATTTATCTTCCTATTTACTCTTTTTTTTTTTTTTTACATTCAAACTATAGGCTGTTCTGAAAGGCAAAGTTAAGAAGGAAGTAACATGAAGAGGAGAGGAAGAGACCACAAAGGAATATTTGTTGAGGCTACCTTTTTAGCTTACTTTGATACATCTTCACATCTTGCAATAAACATAGAAGAGACAATTCTAAAAAGATATATTACTGTTAAATGAAGAATTTGAAAGACTTCCCAAGTCAAAGAAGGTCAATACCATAAGCAAGCCCGTGCTCCTATCAAACACTGTTCTATGAGGCGATTATGATATCCTAAAGCTCAAGACTGTGCCCCATGTTCCTTCCCAGCCAAATGCAAAAGTCCTCAGGGAGAAAAATTTAAAATAAACATGTCTCAAACCATAATTGGAGGAGTTAGAGGACATCAGAATAGTCTAGTCCCCTCACTTGTTCAATGACATTACTCTATTCTTTTGTGTCCCCTAATGCCACAATAACAATTTAATATTAAAAATTTTATAAAAATGAAGTTCTAAAAATCTATTAAAGTCAAGTGATATATGGTATTTTTCTTAACTTTAAAACATTCTAATAGCATGGAAACTTTGATAAAACCTATGCCTTCCTCATCAGAATGGTAGTTTAAACACTCGATAATGAAAGACATAGTGTTGAAAGCTAGTTTTCAGAATCATTTAAAAACAAAATTGGAGTATAATAATACATATACACTTTAAAACTGGTTTATTATAATTAATTGGAAATATTCCTAAAAGGTGAAAGTGTTTCTATAGTACACAAAGATCCATCTCTTCTGTTGCAAAACTTACTTTCCTGATCCCTGATGAGTATTCATTTTACCCTCATGAATGAAGCAAAAAAGGAAATTTGCTTAAACTGTCTTCTAAACCAATCTCAGAGACTAAGACAAGTCTGACTGAAAAATATTCATGATGAACTTTAAAATAAAATAAAGATCATTAGTGCATTTATTTTACCATAGGGCAGTTTTGACATCTGAAAATATACCTTCATTTAAAACATGAAGGAACAGATGTTGGGATAGTATCACATTTGAAAATCTTTGATAATTTCTCATGACAGGTGCATAAAAAATTAAACCAGTGTCACTGGCTGTGTAAACATATTTAAATTTTTAAAAAAGAAAAGGAAAAAACCACAAAAGCAAGCGATAGTCAAGAAATTTCCTTTAACTGCATTTTGCAGCACGAATCATTTCTTTTGTTCCTTCATGGGGAATAGCCTGCCGGGGCTTGATGATTTACTTAAACAGAGAGAATTTTATAGGCCTACAATATTAAGATCCTTTATTAGCTTTTACATTTTGTGGGTAAACAAGAGGCAGAACATTAGGTTTCCCAGAGAATACAAAATCTCCCCTTTTAATCAGATGTTCAGCTTAAAATCTCAGCATTCGTAAGCATCATGTAAACACAGCAAATAAATTGGTTTGTCACCCGGATCGATGGCTCACCGTATCGAGACAGTTCGGGGAACATCTGTTAAGAAAAACTCCGCACCAGTAGCTCATTGGTCTGTACCCCCTCTCAGCTCATTACAAAGAACCGAAGCCTG
>PVIR01005762.1:0-51579 GCA_004026965.1 Petromus typicus
TGGATAAAAAAGCTGTGGTTCTTCTACAGAATGGAGTACTACTCTGCCATAAAAAATGATAAGTTTGAATCATTTCTACTTAAATGGACATACCTTGAGGATATCCTCATAAGTGAAATAAATAGGTCACAGATAGATACATATCGCATCTTTTCTCTGGTATGAGAAAATGAAGATGTAAATGAGTCCTAGAATTGTACATTATATATTGTGAAATAGAAAATGCTCAATGTAAAATAGGGGGTGGGAATGAAGAGATTGTAACAAAAAAGTAAGGAAACAAATTTTATATATATGGGGGGGTGGTAGGGTGGGTGGGGCTATGGGAAAAAATGAGAATTAAGTTGTGTCTTATACTGGTACAAATCCCCATTATGGAGTGCAATCATGATGTGTATATTTAATGTACCAATAAAGATAATTTTTAAAAAAAAGATAAGCCAGTTGTAAAATGAAAAAAACAATAATAAACATCCTCAGTTTTTTAGGAAACACAAAACCAAATGATGGAACTAAGACTGAATTTATCAAAACTAAAAATAAACAAAAATAGTATTTCTCCATAATTGAAAAAGACAGACTCAGACTGTGTTAAAGAAGAACAGTGAGATCAAAATTAAATTACATAGAATTAATAAGATTAAAAGCATAGGTATATCAGGCAAATAAAAGTAATACCAGGTGGGACTGGTATTATCAAAGGAAGTTAAAGCAAAACAATTCAATGAAACAAGGAATAAAAAGACCTTTTTATATTAAAAAATGAAATATATAATTATGATAAAATCCTGAGCATTTATGAGCTGATTAACATAACATAGAAAATTATATAGAAGTTATTTGATACATTAGAAAAAGACACAGAAATATAATTATACTGAAATACTAAAATACCGATATCATCAAGTCCATAAAAATAAGTATTTTCTTGTTGCTGAGATAAAATACGTAGAGAAAGGGTTTATTTTAGCTTGTAGTTCATAGAAGTTTCAGTCCATAGTTGGCTGGCTCCAGGCAGGGTGGCAGGTAGAAGGGCCTCACAGAAGAGAAACAGTCCATGGCATAGCAGTCAGGGAGCATTGAGCCTGCTCTTCTTCTTTCCTTTTATATTCCATCCACACTGTAAATGTAATGGTGGGTGCACCCTCACTCAGTAGTCCCACTGCCCACAAAGCTAAGCCAATCAGAGGACTAATCCAGTTAGTTCACACACATAATCCAGGATCACACACCCATGACCCAGCCACCTCCCAAAGCCCCTATGAGAACACAGGCTTTGAGGGGACCTCTAGATATAGGCCATAACAGATATATCTAGATTAATTTAAGTAACATAATTAGTGACACTTCATTAGTAGATGCAGCAAACTTGACACCTTAAAGTTTCCTTTTAATTCCACTTATTTTTTAATTGAGCATATATTAATGAGGATAAAAATATTAACCAAATTTATAAAATATAAACTACAAAAGCCACATGTTCATATCTATATTATAATCAACTAAAACTGTAACTTACAAGAAAAAAATCAAACAACTAAAAAATATATAAATCCTCTAGTATTGCATTTTCAATAAGATAACCACTAGTCACATGCAGTTATGTACACTTAAATTAATACAGTAATTGCAATCTCATATTAGCCATATTCAAATACTCAATAGTGACACAGAGCTGATGGTTACCAGATTGGACAGTATTGGTATTTCTATCCCTATAGGAAGCTTTTAAAAATTGCTTCTTTTAGGAAACAGAATGTATTAACATAGAAGCAAACATTATATAAAAAAGAAAAAGAGGGGTCAGGGATTTAACTCAGTGGTTCTGGCTCCTGCCTTGCAAGTGCAAGGGCCGGGGTTCAATCCCCGGTAACCACATACAACAATGCTGGGTGTGGTGGCTCACATCCACCAGCAACTAGTACCACATGCCACAGTGCTGGGCATGGTGGCTCACACCTCTAATCCCAGCATGCAGGAGGATTGCTGTAAATTTGAGGCTGAACTCAGGGCCAGCCTAAACTACAAAAGCAAGACCTTGTCAAAAAAAAAAAAAAAAAAGGAAAAAGAGTTAAAAGCTTCTCTATATAAAATAAATAAAACTGATAACAAATTGGTAAGATATTTATAACAAATAGGGACTAAACTAGCTTTCAGAAACTGCAAGAGAAAACATTAATATTTTGGAATAAAAATGTAACAAGGTTGTGAACCAATGGTTAATCCAAGAAGAAAATACTAATAAATTATATGAAAAATAATAAACCTGATAAGCAACACAATCTAATTTATTTCCTAAATTACTAAAACATGTTTAGTGTACTTTATGCTAATGAGGGTGTGGTGGGATGGCCACATTTAAACTGATTAAAGCAAAAAAAAAAGTCTTTTTAAATTACAAAGTTATAGAAAGATTCCTCTCAAACCTCTAGACTCAGTGGCTCTCAAACCTGGATCCCTCTGGGGACTTAAAAAATGAAATACTTGCACCTACATCCCATGGCCTTTATTTAATTGGCTGGGCTGAAGACCCAGTATTAAGAGTTTAAGAGACATCACTCTGGAGGCCCAGCTTTAGGGCCCAGGGCACATTGCATATTCCACTTGAGTGTAGTACTCTGAAAGGGGGATCTTCATAGGCATTATGTGACTTCATGTTAGGATTCCAGCAGGCAGAGTGGCCACCAAGTTCCCAATACATTCATGTAATGGAACTAGTTGAGAAAAGGTGGCTCTATGAGTGTCAAGGAAGAATAGTTGAAACTGACCCTGGCATGGGGACAGTAGTTTATTACGTGTTTTCATAAAGAGAACCAAAGATGCACAAAAAAGGGGGTTGGCACAGCTGGAATGGCCAGAGCTTTGGGCCTGGATCATGGAGACAGGCAATATCCTACACCGAGTTTCCATTAATGCAGGAACCAGGCACCTCCCCATCCTCACTACATGCCTTAAAATACTGTCACTTCCTGGAAGTCTGATCAGTTTGAGATGAAAAGCAAGAGGGGAGAAACTGAATTGATTAAGAATGTCATGAATTGCCTGAGAGTTTCACTGAAGTGTGGGTTTGCAGCCTGACGTTTTCGTACTTACCATACAGGCTATGGTTTGGGATATCCTCCCCAAATTCGTGTGTTGGAGATGTACTGTTACAATTCTCACTCAAGTTGAAGTTTTTCTGCTTCCTGATGTGATTTTTTGTTTTTATTAAAGTTGTGTCTTCTACATTTCGTACAGTGTGTTAGGAGACTCCAGATCTTATCTAAAGTATAGGATTTAATAAAAGCTTCCAGGCTAAGAGGGAAAGGAGAGATTGATTCCTAACTTCCAGGTGGAAGATTCTTTCTCAATTTTTAAAATATAAAATGTCCAAGGTGTTTGCTGGATTTAGTGGAACATGTAGGGAAAAGTAATTCTCCCCATATTTTCTGAAACCAGAAGCATTATTTTTCTCAGTACAAGTGTATGTTACATATTTCATAATAACCTTGAAAAGATTATGTTTGTGAAAGATAAACTATTCTTGCAGAGTCTCAGAGCAGAGTGACCCAATCTGCCTCACCACGTCTCCAGGAAAGTCTGCCTCCCTTTTCCATCATCCAGCCCTGTGCTCTCCTTCCTGAGACCCTGCTCCATTCCCACGAACCCCAAGGAAAGAGCCCTAAACAGCTCTTATCTTGAGAACAGGACTTGGTGAAAGGATGGAGCCATTAACAGATCAAATCAAATTATATTAATATTTGATCTAGGGAAGATGGTGGGGTTTTTGTTGTTGTTGTTGTTGTTTTTTTTGAGACAGGGTCTCTCTTTGTAGTTCAGGCTGGCCCTGAGCTCAGCCTCAAACCCACATCACAATCCTCCTGCCTCTGCCTCCCAAGTGCTGGGATTACAGGCGTGAGCCACCACGCCCGGCACTGCGGTGTGTGATACTGATTGCTGCTGGGCATGAGTCTCCATGCCCACTATTGTATGTGCTTACAGGGAGATTGAACTCGGGTCCTTGCGCTTGCAAGACAGGCGCTGGAACCACTGAGCTAAATCCCTGGTCTGGGAGGGGCAATATTTTTAAAGGAGAGTCATTAGAGAATTCTGATAATTATAATATTTTAGAATGAGTACAGTCAGTGGATTATCGTATCAGTAATCATGATGCATGGAAAAAGAGACCATTTACAAACCCAAAGGGATATGTTTCAATATTTTAGCAATCAGGATGTCCTTACTGGCACATATTAACAGAATACCAAATTGTCTGTAAATACTCAATGAGGTTTTTTTTTTTTTTTCAAATGGCAGGGAGTGAAATGACAAGCAGCATATAATTAGAATCTGGAAAGCCTGAAATAAAGGAATTATCTGATCTTCTTTATTCCTTTATGTTACTAAAGCAAGTCAAGAACCCCTCAAAAATTACATTAATTAATTTCCTTTGAGAGATGCAGTCAATATCATGTTGGTCACAAGTTAAATGAAGCTCTATAAATCCTTTCATAATTAGAACAAAATAACTCAATCCTCTGGAGCATACACTAATATTATAAATGGACAAGTTGAAATTTTAAGAACACAATCTCAGTTGAATAAATCTAAAAATCATTATAACACAGAGAAATGCAGAGATCTTGGGTGAAATTTGCCATCTGATGTATTTTCCAGCCAGAAGCAGCTGGAAAAATCATTTGTGGCTATGGGAAAACTGGAATAACATTTTTTTAAAAAGCTAAGAATAACTCACTTTTTAAAAACAAGAAAAAATAATAAAAGAGCATGAATAAAAGACGCTAGTCGGAGAAGTACAATAGACATTGATTGAGAGAATTAAGGCGGGTGGAACATTTCTTCACAGGTGGTTACTTCAGTGAGAAACAGGGAGATCCACGGCTAGTTACACAAAGGAAGAGGACATTAGCAGAGCACACTTTCCACATTAACCATCAGATGCGACCCTGAGGGATCGGAGGGAGGCTGGGTTTGACGTTGGAACCTGGGTGACTTATGACCACAACTGAGGGTTTTTTGGGTTGGACAGACTCTTTTTTCTCAGAAGATGATTTTCTATATAGTTCTGTAAAACAAGAAGAAGAAAAGATACACTACTACATTTGGTCACCCTATTGGTACACCAACAGAAAATAGGCATTGCACGCGAGAAGTATCAGAATAAGTTTTAGAATTCATTTATGACAATCTGTAAGGAATCAATGGAGTAAAATGGAACACAATGGAATCAAAGGAGGAGAATATAGGTGGTCATGTGTACATGCATTCATACATACACGTTCTTACAGTAAGCGCTGTGCTGGTCTCACACTCCCCTCCCAGACTCTGTGGCACTGCCCCACACCACACTCACCACCAAATGCAGCCACGTGAATCCCAATCAGGAAAATGCCACGTTCAGAACAGAAGAAAATTCTGTGTGGCTTTATTGGCCCCCTGCCTCCGAGTCCCCACAGTGAGGCTGGGGGCTGTACACTCAGGAACCAAGTTTTCTTCTGTGAAGCAGAGGGAGGGCAGCATATCTGTTTCCCAATGTCCTAAAGTACTGCTGGGCAGCCTGGGTTTTCTCTGTGTCGCCTAATGCGGATTTCAGATGGCCCAAAAAGGCACCCAATCACCTCAGAGTAAGGAGAGGGCCAAGAGGCAGTAGGAATTGCTCAGGGAAACCCCGTGGGCTCCTAACTGAGGGATACGGTACAGCAGAATCACCAAGGCCTCAAGATGCAGCAGAAATCCTTGGGAACGTTAAAATTTGTAAATGCAGTTGTATGTTCTGGGAAGCTAGGAGGAAGCACATCCACAGGCTGTCGGAAAATACATCCCGAAAAGGGCCTGAGAAAGCGTTTAGCCCTGGTGCTCAGGTGAGGACATACCCTGCTGAGCAGCAAGGGTCTTCCCTGCACTGAGCCAGCCTCCAGCTTTGGAGAGAGGGCTGAGTTTTCAAATGTCTCTTTTTCAACAAAATATCACAAGGCATGCAAAGAAACAGGAAAATGCATTCCATTCAAAAGAATGAATTAAATCAACAGACTCTGAAGCAAATTATCATAATTTGATGCTGCAAGCATAAAATTTTATAATCACAATAACTAGCACATATCTAGCACTTCTTAACTTGCATCTTGCCTCATGCTTCATCTGATCCAGTCCTATATTATATGTTACATTATAATACACATACATTATGTATGTGATGATACTATGTTATGAAAGATATTATTTCCAAGACTCAAATGTTAACCAATTCTCCAAGATTTATGTAGCCATATGTACAGAAATAGAATTGGCCCTGAACATATCAGCTCCAGTTTGCTCTGGTCAGTCTCTACGTAAAAGGCAATAACTGACTCTACATATTCCATGTAAGGAAGAATGAAAGGAGAATGGAATGGAGATGGTCTAGAGCACTGTCCTATGGAAAGCCAGTCATTGTAAGCCTCGGTACCACGAGTGACCAGGGCTCCTACATCCCCCTGTTTCCTGGAGTAGTGGATAAAAGCTTTTAAGAAGTCCTTAAAACAGTTCTTACTTCTGTGAAATGATAAAGGTCTTCTTGATATAATTTGGAGTTATTTCTTCAAGCTTTGGTCTTGGAAAATTCTAATCCTTAAATATTTTGTTCAAATGTCCTTAATTCAGATACAGCTGCAGAGGGACTCTACTTCTGAGGAGATTAGAAGATGCTTTGCTTCATTTGAGTAATGTTAATCCCCGGCTCCGTTTGTCTCAGGCGATGTAAGAAGTCTTCTGTATCTCCTCAGATCACGTGAGCAGACGAGGGCTCTAGCTGACCACGTTCTTCTGGACTCAGGAGCGCCTCCCCAAGGCTACAGATGATCGCACCCTACTGGCCTCCAGGTTCTCGGGACACTCCCAACTCTCTCAATCCTCTATCAGTTACTCACAGATTACCACCCTCCATCTTTATATGGGGCTCACTTTCTCCATTCCGTTTTTTTCCGACAGCCCTAGGGTTCCCCACAATATTTCAGGCCTTTACTCAGTGTTCCTTCTGAACAGTGCTGTTGATCCCAGACAGAAAAATGCAGTGATCATTCTGTTTCTGCCTGGACACGCACATTCGCATGTGTGTCAGGGTGTAAGAGGCCAAAAAGTGGTGGAAGGGGAGGAGCTGGGCCAGATTCTTCGATCCTGAAACCAACAGAACTCTGCCAGACTCCCACAGTAGAGACCTTTGCTTCTTACCTGTAACTATGGGGGGGGGGTAATAAAGCACCCTACTTCACAGAGAAATTCTGGCTTAAAACACTAGTACAATTAAAAACAGTCAAGAAACATGTATAACTATAACATGTAGTTAAAGAACCATGTGTATGACACAAACCTTTTAAGGCCTTATCTGCTTCACTGTCACTCCCTAGGGATGTATAAATACTGTCCTCGGGAAGCTGCAAAGGCAATTCTTTGGACCAGAAACTAGAAGAAAATAATGCAGAATGTTTCATGGAAGCACGTGAATCCTTGCCCCTGAAAAACAAAAAATCTTTTACAGATGTGAACTATGAATATGCCTGTGGCTTCACTGAGTCACATTTATCAGTTCCATAGTTTACAGATGCATCTCTGTTGAACTAGTTTTATTTTTTTTTAAATTTTTTTAAAAAATTTTTTTAGGTTTCTTGAGACAGGGTCTTGCTTTGTAGTTCAGGCTGACCCTGAGCTCAACCTCAAACTCACATCACAGCAACCCTCCTGCCTCTGCCTCCCGAGTGCTGGGATTACAGGCGTGAGCCACCACGCCCAGCACTGTGGTATGTGGTAATGGTTGCTGCTGGGGTGAGTCTCCACGTCCAGTATTGTTATGTGGTTACTGGGGATTGAATCTGGGTCCTTGCGCTTGTAAGACAGGCGCCAGAACCACTGAGCTAACTCCCTGGCCCAGTCTGTTAAACTAGTTTTAAATGGCATCTCTGACAAGTGCTACAGAGCAGTTGACATAGCTTCAACTTGTATTAAGTACTGTACCTATTGGCATAAACTCATTTATGTTATAAATCATAACTCAGATCAACTAAGAGCAAGATTTTGTAATAAATGCTGAAGCATATAAGACAAGGTCCATTCATTATAAATCCTGATCTTTAGGATTAAACTTTGGGAATCAAATGAAATTTATACATGACAGTCTCTGCTCTTTCCAGGATAAAGAAAAGAAAATGTCCAGTGGCTCAAGGTGGACCTCACGTTGTGCATAACCAAGGCTAGTATTTTGAAATTGTGACTTGGTTTCTCTTTTTCAGATGAAGCTGAGGTAAGATCTGATGCCTAAAATCCCTGTTTCTATTTCCTCAGTTCCTCTCCTTTGCGATTCATTTATTTCTGGACTTCCTTCGAGGAAGACATCTCTATGGGAGAAGCCCATTCGCAAAGCTTTGGAAGGCAGTTGTACTTGGTTTACAGACATACGTATCACAGTTCTGGATTCTTTAGTCCAACAATGGCGGTTCATCCCGCTGAATTTTCTATTATTAGAGAAATGACTGATCCCACAAAAATGGTTGTTACTTAATCTATTCCTGAAGAAATCTTGCTTCTTTTAAAAAATTGAAATCTTTATTGGTACATTATGAATACACATCATCATCGCATTCAACATGAGAGTTTGTACCAGAATATGACATGACTTAATTCTCATTTTCCTCCTTCTCCCCCACCCTGCAACCCCTCACCCCCTATATACATAAGCTTTGTTTCCTTTTTCTTTATTACTAGCACATTCCTTTTCCCCTCATTTTTTATCCCTACATCCTATTTCCTTTTAAATATTTTCTATTTCATAATATCAACTATATATACTAGAATTCATTTACATCTTCATTTTCTCATAAGTGAAATAAATAGGTCACAGATGTGTAAATATCATATCTTTTTCTCTGGTATGAAATCTTGCTTTTAACATGAGCCAAAGTCTTAGCAAAAGGAAAGTGTGAAATTCTCATTGCAGATATTTGGGGTGATCAAGAGAATGGCATTGATCTACTTAGTGAAATTTTGTCTCCAAATACTGATGCCATGCACTGACCCAGAAAGAGGGACAGTTTTGATTCTGCCTGACTGAAAGGTAGACATGTCCCTTTCCTCTCCTCGATGTATACACTCTCATCCCACCTTAAGACTTCAGAGTTTATTTCAATCCTTGCTCCTTTTCTGTCACTCATTCAAACTATTCATAATACCAGCATTGAATTTATTCAGGGGACCCAACAATGAATGAAATATGGACCCACCTTTATCCACTCATAGACTCACACACTTCATGAACATTGTATACATGATATGGAGGGGAACACACTACTGTGTGATCAAGTGATGCCAGGGCAGATCTCTTTGAAGTAGTGACCTTCAAAAGATAAATTGGCCAAAGGAGGAAGGTGAATTGGGGGTGGAGGTAGGAACATGGGAAAAGAAACTGTTCTGAGCAGAGGGAGCGTTGTGTCTGAAAGTCCTACTTGGGAGTCAGGCTTCATTTCTCCAGTTCTCTAGTTCTGGAATGCATCCTGGACAAGGTAAAGTGTAGGAAGGATGGAGAAGGAAATGCTAGCTAGAAGTCTAGCAAGATGAAGACAAAGAGTAGATACTTCAAAAAGGATCTTTAGGGTGGGAGTAGGATAAAGATAGGGAAGTATGAGGCTTTAAGGCCTTTGGAGAACAGGTACTGTGGCCAAAGTGATGTGTATCTCTTCTGAGTTGAGCCACAGGAGTCTTGTTCTAACCCCCCATTCTGGATCTCTCAGGATCACAGTTCCATGACAAGATGGCAGCTCACTTAAGCATTTTATCAACAGCGGTATTACTAATGGGTGTCTTTAGTTACTAGGAAGACCTCAGCCAGAGATCATACTGAAGCCAGTCAAAAAGCCCCATTCCCTCAGTGTAGACAGAAGGAAGGTCTCCAGTTAATGACCATCAAAAGAGCAGGTATAGCCAGGCACAGTAGTATATATCTGAAATCCCAACTCCTTGGGAGGCTGAGGCAGGAAAATCACAAGTTTGAATCCAGTCTGGACAACTTAGTGACACCTTGTACCAAACTTCAAAGCCAGCTGAGTGGAAGAGCACTTATCCAGCACATGTGCAATACCCAGTACAAAAACAAAAGGGTAGGTGTTAATGCACACAAAACCTCAGATAATCAGACACAGAGTTGAAATGTGAAAGTGGGGACTCCACATTTTTAGAAGTTGAATGGGGTTCCTTTGAGATGTAACAGCGAATGTGACTCCTCTGTTGGAGATGCTGAGGAGCCAGGGGAGGATTTAGTAAGAGCTGATTTGGAGAGAAAATGGAAATAACAGACAAAAGAAGGCTCTGATCGAAGATAATGAAAAGCAGACAAAAGATATCTAAACTAATTTATCTTTGCTCTGTCACAAACTCCTCCATGCCTGAGTGCTTCTCTCATGTGTGTCTCTTTGTCCAGTGAGGCTGGGAACTTTGCAGACAGAATTCCAGTGGCTCAGAACAAAGGACCCAGAACCCCTCAGCCTGGAACTGGCCGGCTGTGAGACTGGTCAGCTGTGTGCCCTGGGGCAAGTCCCCCAAGTCCCACCCTAGTCACATTATTCAGTCACTTACAGGCACCACATCTGTTTATGTATGGCCATCCTGGAGCACTGCTTAGGCAGTGTGATTTCAACCAGTCAGTTCTTACATTAAATAAGCAACAAGACTCTTGTTTTTATACTTCCTGTTACAGTCTCTTGCATAAAAATCAATAAAAGTATGCACTGTTTGGTTATCCTGTACTTAAATAACTGGACTGGTAAGAGAATAAATAGGGATAATGACAGCATTTACCCTCATGGGATTGTAGTTATAAATCAGTTTGTGTATTGCGATAACACGTCAGATTCCCAGAACAGGATCTAGCACCTAAGATAGTAATTGTGACACAAGATTTTGAACCAAAGAAGTTTTTTGTTGTTGTTGTTTTGGAAACAAGTAAAGGAGGGGTTGGGGGAAGTAAGAAATGTTCAAGATACAATATATGTATCAGTTCCCAAAGTGAGTGTAGTTATAATGTATCACAAATAAATGTATACCAACAAAAAAGTTCTCTTCTTGCCATTCTGCTTTTCAAATTCTAGGCACAGTTAAGCTTTCTTAGTTTAATAGTCCAGGGTTGACTTAACCTTTTCTTGTTGTTTTAATTCATTAAAATAAAGTTCATACATTATGAACAATTTAGAAAATACAGAAAACTAGAATCCTATATAGAAAAATACTATTGTATTTGACTCGTTTTTCTATACAGTTTTGTTTTTTGCATTGTATATTGGGGGGTGGGAATAATTGTATGTTATTAACTATTCTCTGAAACCTGATATTTAATGGCTCTATAACAACCTTTCATGTATATATTTTGACATTCAGACTCTTTCCAAGTTTTTCTTCTATCATATCTTTGCATATTTTTCACATTTTAAGTTATTTTATTAGCATCTGTTACAGTCTGAACATTTGTGGAGTTAACTCCCACTCGTATGTTGAAATCCTGACTCCCAAGGTGCTGGTATTAGGATGTGGGTGTCCAGAAGGTGCTTATGTCACGAGTATGGGGACCTTATGAGCAGGATTTGTACCTTTATAGAAGAGACTCAGAAGCACAGAGCACAGCAGGAACAGTGCTATGTGTGACTCATAAAGGAGGCTCTTATCAGACACCAAATCTGTGAGCATCTTAATCTTAGACTGTTGGTTCCCCAGAACAGTGAAAAATGCAATTCTGTTATGATAAGCCATGCAATCTACTGATTTTGGGAGGGCACCCTGAGTAGAATGATAGTATCTAAGTGGGATAACTGCATCAAGAGAATTCAGAAGCCAGGCACAGATGTGCAGCTGTCAGTCCCAGATACAGTTTTATTTCTTTCCAGTACCAGGGATTGAACTTAGAACCTTACACTTGCCAGGCAGGCACAGAGCCACTCAGTAATATCTTCAGCTCTGCATCAAGAATAAATATATTTTTAGAACTTCTAGTTTGATACAAGTTTCTAAATTGTAAAATTTTATTTCCTCCTAACAAGATCTGGGCCACTTGCTCTTTGCCCATTAAAAAAAATAATTAATAAATAAAAGTTTTGTTCGTTCACCAAGCAAAAGATGGTATATTATCTGAAATTGATTTCTAACTATAAACAAGATTATTTCTTATGTTTATTAATTGGCTTTCTCCCTTGTGAACTGTTTACATCTTTTGCAGACCTGTGTGTTTTTTTTAATCAGTGTGTAACTCCTTATACATTAAATGTTAAAAGTTTTGTTACATTTTTTATCCTTTGTTGTTTTGCTTTTAAATTTGTTTTAGTTATATATAAGCAACATAAATTCCTTGCTTCTTTTGTATTATTATATCTCCAAGAACTTTTCATTAACATTGTAGCCAACCTTCTATATACAGCTTGAATAACACTTTTGTATATAAAGAATTGGAACCCTGGAATGACCTTTTATATGTTGGATTATCAATTGGCAAACATTTTAAAATATAGCATTGTACTAACTGAGGAAATTTGCTGCAAATTACAGATATCAACTCTGGCTAATTTAAATAGTAAAGAAGGAATTATTGGAAGGTTATTGGATAGTATATAGAATTAATGGAAATTGGAGAACCAGGCTAAGACCTGGACAGAAACCAAGGTGAGCAAGGATTAAGAACACACTGAATCACAATATAGGAAGAGACAGCTGAAGCACATCTGTTATATCACCACTGTCGATTCCTGGCCTCTGGACTTTCGCTTCTCCCACTATGGGTGACTTGGATATTTCTAATTTCCCCTGCTTCTCTGTTCATCCTTCAAAATTCAAAGTCCCAAATAGGAGTTTCCAATTATATAAAACCTGATTATAAACACCTGTACCCTTTATAGAGGGGCAAGGTCTACTTTCCTCCAAATTTCACAGTGGGAATTAGGGCCTTGGATTTCAGTTTTAGGATTTCTCTGATGCTTAGGGATAAATACCATGATTTAACTAACCAGCAGAGAATCACCAATTTCATCCAACAAAACTCCTCAACTCACCCTTCTTCGGCACATGGTACTAAAGGTAGTCCAAAATAATCAAAACCTTTCTGAGGTTCTTCAAAAGCTGTAAAATCCTGTAGATCATTGTTCCCAGGTGCTGGCACGGGACCCCTAAATCCAAAAGATTTCAAAATGATACCAAGCATCTACACACATGAAATATTGAATACTGAACACTGTGTCCGAGATGTGTGAAAATACCACCAAAATCTGTTTGGAAAGAAGTAGCATATCAACTCAAAAGTAGTCTCTTCAGGGTTTGTCTTAAGACTGGCATCATTACACTATATTGTGAAGATTAAGCAAATATATGTTACTGTGACTATTCCTTATCCACTGGATCATTAACATAGGCAAGTTATGTCTTATGATTTCTATGTACTCTAAGTCCTAGTCCATTTGTTATGTAAGACTCAGCAACATACCAATGTATAAAAACTGAAATAGAAGATTTCCAGTTTTGTTAACTATCTAATATTTTAAAATGGTATCTGAGTGAAATGTTTCTAAACATTCTAGTACTGTACTCTGAATATTCTTTTTTTGTGTGTATTCACATACATATAAACCATACATGCCAGTTTTTTCAGAGTAATCTCGAAAAAAAGAATCATTAACTATTTCCAATGAATAGACAGACCTTGCAGGAGCACATCCTAGACTTGTTGGTGTTGTTAAGTGCAAAGCAAAACAATTGCATGTAAGTGCACACAAACTGGAAGCATCTACTTGCCCTTGTGAGGATCCGTCAGAGCTCATACTGGGAACTGCTTTGTTTCTCTCTCCACAGTGTGAAGCAGACATGGCCTCTGCTGCTCAGGGCCACACAGCAGCATTGGCTGCTCTGGGGTTTAGACACTCCTTCTAGCCACTACCTTTCAGCCCCTCAGTAGAACTCTGCATGTACCACACAGCCCCTCTTGTGAAGCAGGCTATTCAAAGACAGCCTACCAAACTGGAAAGCATTAATCACACTTTTCAATATGGCAACAAATGGACAAAAATTTAGTTTAAATGATTTTGATTAAAAGTTCCCAACAGATAATTAAAAAATCAAAACTGGAAAAATCATTTAATAAATCTTCCTCAAGCCATTGCATTCTTAAATTACTAAGAAAAAGTGTGTTTGATGTGTTAAGAATTTGTCAATGCTCTTAGCAATTTTCTGAAAACAGGGACTTCATTTTTCAAATATTATAAAAAAGAAAATTCAGGACTTTGAAACTCATAACATTAATGAGAAAATAACATACAAACATTACATAACCATCCAATGACTTATTACGTGACAGGTACTAAGCAAAACATTTCACATCCAGAGACAAGAATTTATGGATTAATAGAGACACAATTGTCCACACTGTCATAGAATTCATCATGGAGGGGAAGCACTCCACAAATGACCCACAAACAATTACTCTTGTTTTGAATCATGCCAGACAAGTAGAAGGAACTCAGTAGGATACAATTAACCTTCAGTCATGAAAAACTTGCTGAAGGTTGATATTTATATTCAAATACCACTAGAAGTGTGTTTCTTTGCAATTTGCAAAAAAAAAAAAAATCATGGTTTTCTAACAGTGATGGACACATTGCACCTTTTAAAGCAATATGTAAATGGCAAAGAAAGAACTTCTAGAACTGGTTTGACCACTGAATGAACCCATTGTAGTACGGGTGACTCTGTTTCTCTTAGCACACTAGAATTCATTTTGGTTTTTTGGACAACATAAAATAAATGTACTATCACTTGGGTAGTAAAGATAAACTGTTACCTCTGAAATAGGGGTATGTAAGCAGAAGGTATCTTTCCCCTGAGGGCTTGCCGGGCAATCTCATGCCGTCTGCACAAAGAATTCCTTTCCTAGGCAAAACACATGATCAGAAATTTTACTAATGTTAAAAATAAGTCAGATGATTGAAGTAGCTATAATGCTGTTCTTCTTCCTAGAGACTGGCAAATGTACAACGAGAAAAAGGAAATACAAGGCAGGTATACAAAAATAATTGATAATTGTCTAGTGGAAAGAACAGTCTGTGAAAAAGCTCTAAAATATTTTACACAGAGTTCGATCAGGTATCTACATTTGACACCCAAATAATAAGGTGACCATTTTAATTAACATTTCGTGTTTGTAGTTCTTATCTTTCTAATGAGGTTACAGACTTTTTTGGGCACTGACTATGATTGGCGCTTTAGTCTTCCCAGGACTCAGCACGTGCAGTGACTGGCCAACTGGATGAACATGTCCAACCATGTCTACTTAACAGCAACCCTAAAATGGGAAAAATCATTAGATCTTTCCGTATTTCATCTCATCACTATGATTATCATACTTAGTAAGCATTTGGAAGTAGTATAGAGATATAAAAGATACAATTTTTGTATTCAAGAGCTTTACAATCTGGGACAAAAGGAGCTAGAGAACAACAAAGACAAAAACAAGATAACAATGTTGTTTTATGAACAGTGTTCATAGATAGATCATTTGAAAGAATGTGATCTATTTAGTCATTGTCCATGTAACAGATTTTCCCACCTTAAGCAAATTTAACAAATAAAATTCTTAATTTGCAAAAGGCATAAATTACGTAGTGTTTATTTGTTTTGCATAAAAGGCTTTATAATTTATAAATAGATACATAATATTTATTTAAACATCACATGGACTGAAAATATAATTATCTTGCTCAGCATGGTGGTGCTTTACTATAATCTCAACATCTGGAGGCTGAGGCAGAAGGATCACCAATTTAGTGAGACTTTGTCTCAAACAAACAAAAAACCTAAAATAATAAAATACACTAATCTCTGCTTGCAGTAACTTAATCTGAACTAAGTTTGGCTGTTTTGACTTTATATCACTAAAGGTAGTTTTATTAAAATTGCCAAATTAATGCCAAGTTTAAGTTGACATTCATATGAAATTCCACAGGAAATAACAAACAAGCATGCTATGGAAAGGGGACACACACTGTCCTTCAGCCACAACCATAGCTAACCACTGCCTTAGTCTTAGGGACAAGCACAGTGTCAAGGGTTTATATGTCTGGGAGGAATTTTTTAAGACAGCATTTTTGAGGATTCATTTGATATGATTCTAAAAATATTTCTGCATTACAAAGACTTATCTGCAGAGTGAATCTGCTTAGTGATGATGCCCAAAGTCACCATCAACCATCTCCGAGAAACAAGTCACAACTTAGAGGCTAGAAGTCCCTTTGGCCACTACTCTAACCCCACACACAGTGCACACACCTAGCCACAAAGTAGGAAATCAAGCAACATCTCAAATGTATAAATTTGGAGGCGTAATAGTGAATAATGTTTATCATTCTTTGTAATTTGGATGGGTAGTTGGTGACAACTCTTCTTATGTTGAAATAGTCTTTGTCAGGCTTTTAAAATGGTTCCTGGACACAGGAGAGGTAATGTCAATACAGATTCTTGGGTGGATTAGTTAACAATCAGGACTATTTTCTGTTTTCCCTGACCATTAGTTTTGTAGTTCTGCTGAAGCAAGGGGAGAAGAAAATATGTGCTATGGGGGAGTGGGGAAGCTGTAATGGGACAAAAGAGGAACTAGCCTTATTGAAAATTCACCTCTTAAAAACTGTAGTTCAAATAACTGCATAAATAAAACGTAAGCAGCTTTATATTTCTACAAAGCAAATATACATTAACCAAATCTGCTATTATTTTGTTGTCACTTGTTATGCATTCGCAAGTAAACTTATTATTTTGCTCTGAATTACTCTATACTAGTACAGCATAATACAACATTTATGACTTTGCTCTTACTCAATATCATTTATTTTTTCCTTTAGTACTTGATTTGAATTATATCATAACTTGAAAGGTGATAGTGATAGTCACAGCATAGTTTCGGTTCTTCCAGAATTGCCACATGAAAATGGACACAGCAACTGTATAGCAAAATGAAGAATGTATCAAAACTTTCTAATAAAATAAGATACTCCTTTAGGCCTCACAATACAGGTGGGGTCTCGTGGTCACATTGTCTGTGTGGTCTCTGTGTCTATCCAAGAGGAAGCCAAGATCGATATGGTAACACAAAGATCTGAGAACATGAGAATGCCAGGGTAGCTCTAAAAAATACTGTAAAGCAGAACGTTTTGGGAATGACAACTGAAACATAGGCGGGAGCCTCCTGACCCACTGGGCGGGTAGCATAGAGGCCCACAGTAAATTCTAGGAGCTGGATCAACTGTGCAGTCCTGAAACTGACTAACTGGGATTTCTTCCTAGGGTGGGTCCCACACTAAGAAAAGCCAATGGAGAGAATGAAAATGTATTAAGACAGAGTCAAAAGAGACAAAGGAAAGAGAAGGTCTAGACCAAAAGAGAGATGGGGACAATATTAGGAAATGTCAGGGAAAAAATGGCCATATCTTTTAGTGTTATTTGAAGGAAGCATGGTCGCTTCTAAAAGTCTGAGAAAACTGATGTCATATAAAAAGAAACAACAAGATGTATCTAGTCAAATTTCATACAGAGCTACAAGTCAAAAGGAAACTAAGGAATAACCCCCCACTGTGAAAGTTTGCATACAACACAGAGAGAATCTATAACTTACTATCTCAAAAGAAACAAAAACAGCATCAAGAAAATAACACAAGAGCTGGAAATGTAAGTCAGTGAGAGAACACTTGCCAAGCATGCACAAGACATCAGGTTAAGCCCCTAGTACTACAACAATAACAATAAAAAGGAGAAAGGAAGAGAAAAGAAAAGAAGGTATAAAACATTAAGGAACAAAATAAACTATGTTTGAAATTCATAAATGAAGAAGTAGAACTCAGAAATGAATTAGAGATATAAGAAAAAATAACTCCAGAAAGGTGACTAAAATAGAAGAAACACAACAGTGCATAGATAAATACAAGAAGTAGTTTTTCAACTAAACAAGAAAGGGTGTGGAGGGTATAGCTCAGTGGTTCCGGTGCCTGTCTTGCAAGCGCAAGGGCCCAGGTTCGATCCCCGGTAACCACATACAATACTGGGCGTAGAGACTCACCCCAGCAGCAACCAGTACTACATACCACAGTGCTGGGCATGGTGGCTCATGCCTGTAATCCCAGCACTCAGGAGGCAGAGGCAGGAGGATTGTTGTGATGTGAGTTTGAGGCTGAGCTCAGGGCCAGCCTGAACTACAAAGCAAGACCCTATCTCAAAAAAAAAAAAAAAATTAAGACTCAAGGTACCATTTCACTCTGCTATTCTCCTCCTAGGGATATACATGAAAGAATTATAAGAATCATACCACAATAACATATATACACCCATGTTTATAGCAGCTCAGTTTGTGATAGCTAAATCTTTGAAACCATCCAAATGCCCATCAACAAGAGACTGGTAAATGAAGATTTTTTTAAAACATAAAATGGAGTAACTCTGCCATAAAGAATAATAAATTTGAATCATTTATACTCAAATGGATGTATCTTGAGTATATTTCATAAGTGAAATACATAGGACACAGATGTGCCCATGCCATGTTTTTTGTATAGTATGAAAAACTGAAGGTGCAAATAAATGCAAAAATGTGAAATAAGAAAAAAATGTTCAAAAATGGAAAGAAAAGAAGAGAAAGAAAACATTTGATAATAAAAAAGGGAAATAAAACTTATGTATATAGGGGGTGGGAATTGTAGGGAAGTCAAGGGAAAGTGGAAAAATGAGAATCAAGATGTGTCATGTACAGGTACAAATTCTCCATGTTGAATGTGATCATAAAGTATATATAAAATGTACCAACAAATCAATGAAAAATAAACTATATTATTTCTTCCTTTCTTCAGCAAGTGTCAACTGAACACTTACTATGTGCCTGATATTGTTTTAAGTAATCAAAATACATCAGGGAGTAATATAAATTCTCTCTCTTTTTTTTTTTTTTTTTTGACACAGGGTCTCACTTTTTTCTGTAGTTCAGGCTGGCCTTGAACTCACTATATACCGCAGGATAGCCTTGAACTCAGCAATCCTCCTGTCTCTGCCTCTCGAGTGCATTACAGACATGAGCCACCATGCCTGGCATTGTGGTATGTGGTACCAGAGATCGACCTCAGGGCCTTGTGCTTGCAAGGCAGATGCCAGAATCACTGAGATGAATCCCCATCCCCTAGTAACACAAATTCTTGTCTTTGAAGTATTTGTAGTTTAACAAGGGAAGACAAAAAATATACATAGAAAAAGTAAAATAATCTGTTAATCTAATCTAATCAAAAATTTTTTTTAAAGAAAGAAGAGATAAAGTAGGATTATCCCCAAAAGATAGGCAAGACCAGGAAAAGACCCAGTGTGCACAGGCTGCAGCACTAATTAGGGTGTCAGGGCATCCAAAAGTGAATTTGAAATGTGAAGGCGGTAAAACAGCCAGCCCTGTGGCTATCTGGAGAAGGAAATCTCCAGGCAGAGGAAACAGTGTAATGGCCCAGAGAAGGAAAGCTGGTGGGTTTCAGTAAACAGTAAAAATATGCGCATCATGTCAGTGTCAGTGGAGCTGAGGTGGAAGAGGAGAAAGAGATCAGGGACACTGAATGGACCAGATCACTCTGAGCTGTGCACAAGACAAAGACACAAAGCAATGTAAGCCAAAATACAAAAAGCAGTTCAGGGACTAAGGCACATATTTGAGCAGAGGTCTCATATTTGTGCCTAGGTCTGTCCTCTGTGTTTGTGAGCAGCCCAGGGAGGAGAGGGCAGGTCACTGCAGTGAGAGATGACAGGGTGACAGAACACACCAGGACAGTAGTTGGGCAGGTGTAAAGAAGTGGCTTGATTTCCAATATAATTTTGAAAGTGAAGTCAATGGGATTTCCTGATATAGTTTTGGTGCAAGAGGAAGAAGTACAAAACTTTTGACCTAACACCCAAAACTGATGGAGTCATCAGCAATTAGAGTAAAGTTGGCAATGATGCAGGTTTAAGGCAAAGATTAGGGTTTCAGTTTTGGAGGAAGTGAATGAGGGCAAGGAAAAGAAGGGAAGGGAAAAGGAGGAAAAGAAAGTGAAGAAACTGAAAAAGAACACTAAGGGAAAGAATAAAAAGGAAAAGATTAAGAACTGAACCCCAAGACACTCCAATAATAACCAGATGTGGAGCAAAATCAGAGAGAAAAACTGACCGGGAAGAACCTGGAGGAGGCAGGAGGAAAACTAGGACTTAATTAAATGCTGCAGACAAGAAATCTATTCAAATCTGTTTTTCCTATAAAAATGAATTTATTAAGAAAGAATATGGTACAACTTTTAGAAACCTAGCAACATAGTTATTACAAAATCAATTCCCTGCCTACAACCAACTAGAAAAAATAGCAGAGAGAGGAATCAGAGAAAAACTTTAGAGGGAGAATTCTAGCACATCAACTCGCTCATCTATCATTCTTTTGGCCACTTCTTCCTTCCTTGGGTCAAGTCCAGCAGAAGGTTAGACACCCCACATTAGGCGGTGGGAGACCCTCTGCACAAATGGTGTTTCTCTTGGGAAGTCCAGTGCATGAGATAACCAAGTGACTGGGAGGCGCCAGTCCTCTGTGTCCAACCCTAATATGAGCTAAAGTAATAGTTACCAAAGGGATCGCTGATAACTGACTTCATAGGGCCTGAAGAACATCTCCAAGATGGCGATCTATGTCCCCATGGACTTTAATAAACCATTTTTATGACAGTGAAATAGTGTAGACTCATCAGAAATCTGAGTTCAAATTGGACTCAAAGAAATCTCAGGTTTCCCACTGGTCTATCAGCCATGAGAAATGCATTGGAATGAAAGAAAGCAATTATCTTTTGGGGGTCAGAATAGACACTTGTGAGCTTTGTAAATTAAAAAAAAACTTTGTAATCCTGATAAACACTCTCTCTTGCCTGAGGTGAGCTGCCTCAGTGTATTGGAAGACATGGTGGCAGGAATGTGCAGGTGAACAGTACCTGGTGACCCAAGATTCACTTTCCCACTGGCCTTCATAGAGGTGAACACATCACAGTATTAAGCAGGCCTTTGCCTGCTATGCACACACATCTGCTAACTTGGCTCTCAAAGAGCTGGTCACTCAGCAGTTTTTTACCCCTAGAGAACTGATTTTCTATGACTTGTCCTGGCCCAGGGGGTAAAGACATCCTGTAAGGAGAAGCTGCTGAAGTAGTAGATATAACTGAAACATAGCAGGTCAACCTTCTAGAAGGCAGAAGCCTGGTCATACCAGTAATTCTGGAACAAAAACTCTTCACTAAGTCATCACAGCCCTCACAAGTGCTTCTAGGGAGCTGAGCTGACCAGGCAAAGGGGGTTGGGTTATCACCAGGGAGGGGGAGTGAAGTATGGTGATATTGTATGAGGAACACACAGGAACTTCGATTTCTGTGACCAGTATTACCAGTGTGATCTATGAATAAAAAGTTCTGTCACTAGTTAGTGTTTAGGAAGTACTTTATACAATAGCAAGAAAAGAGCTGCGAATTTTTTCTTACTCAAATCTAAAAATTGTAAGAAGGCTGATTAAAATTATATTTATGGTTCTTTAAGAATCTTTTAGAGATAATAAAAGTATATGAACTTTGGGAGTCATTCAGGAAAGTATATACTACTTAGGATAGGAAGAAAGAAGAATAAAGCAACAAAGGATTATACAAGGAAGGAGGAAATTTAACTTTTTGTTTATTAAATTGTCTAAATTCAGATAAAATTATGGCCATACCCAAAGCAAGTATTTTATATTAGTGTTATTATAATAATATTATAATAATTTAGAAATATACTTGAAAAGTAAAGAAATCTGGGGATAGTCCTTCCTAACAAACACAAGTCATTTGGTTTCCGAAAGAAACCTCTAAATGACCCTAGAAATGAGATACAAAACACAACCCTCAGAAAACTGGAAGTTGGTAACACAAAGTGAAGATCTTGGGGCTTGGTAACCCATTTGCTACTCAAGAAAGGAAGCAGTGAGTCCAAGGACTAGAGATACACAGACGTGTTTTTTTTACCAAAGTAGAAATGACATAATGAACTCATGCACCGATGAACTCACGCAGACTGTGGCGCTACTCCTGTACACTGCCACATTCCTCTTAAGGCATTTTTCACTTTTCTCTCCAGCTGTTTCTGTGACTTGGGTAGCTAACTCTCCTTAAAGTACTTTCTTCAACCAATGGGGCCTTTTTCTGGTTTTGATTTCAGCATCGCTCCTGGATTCTTGCCTCAAGACTGCCCTTGCTTTCCAAGCGATTGCCTTCAGGAGAGCCTACCCAAGACCAGACTGGCTTAGGTAATTCATCAAAGTTTGTCCAGGTGATGAATAGAAAAACATGACACTTATTCCACCACATCAGGAGGCCTCTAAAGCCTCCTGCACATGTTGACATCTCCTGTCTTCCAAGATCATTTTAACCATGTTTTTGAGAAATAAGCACTCTCTGACTTGTATGATAACTTCTTATAGTGTTATTGCCTAAACTTGAATCCCTACATATTATGGTTATAGTGTTAGCTATTCTCTAATTGTACAAAAATGGAATCACATAATGTGTCTTCTTTTGAATCAGCATTCTTTGGTTCAATAGTATGTCTATGAGATACACAGGAACAATTTGTTCTTCACATGCTTGTACATATTTTATTACATGAATATTGTTTTTTTCTTAGTCATTCTGCTAATGGAAATTTGACTTCCAGTTCTGGACTATTATAAATAATGCTAATAGAAGCATTCTTGTGCATATCTTTCTTTTTCTATTGAGTACTCATAAATGTTATGGTTGAGGCATAAGGCAGCTTCATTATATAATGCTAAACTACTTTCTAAAGTGTAACAAATTTTAATTTTCTATCGTCTCACAAGAATTTTCAGTCACGTTAATAGTCTGTTTTTTAAAATTTTATCCCTTTTAGTTTATTCATAGTGGTATCTGATTAAAATTTGCATTTTCCAAAGTTTATATATATATATCTGTTTATGGTCATTGGACATCTGGATATTTCCCTTTTGTGAAAGAATTTTCCTATGGATTACTTGTTTTAGTAGAATTTTTTATGCATTTTGGATGATGCCTTCTCAGTTATAATTTTATGCTTTAATGTTTTTGATTAACAAGTTCTTAGTTTTAATAGATGTCAGTATTTTAAGACTTTCCTTTATCATTAGTGCTTTTTGCATTTATAGTTAAAGGAAACCCTTCCCCAGTCATAAAAATATTCTTTTATATTTTTTAAATACATTTTTGTCTTTCTTTTACTGCAATATGATTTCAAAACAAATGTTTGTATAAGTTGGGTTTTTAGGAGTTCTTGTAACTATAGCTTCATGACTCTGTCAAGATTATAAAATTTCGGGGGCTGGGGAGTTAGCTCAATGGTTCCAGCGTCTGTCTTGCAAGTGCAAGGACCTGGGTTCGATTCCCCGGTAACCACATACAATACGGATGTGGAGACTCATGCCCACCAGCAATCAGTACCACATACCACAGTGCCGGGCATGGTGGCTCATGCCTGTAATCCCAACACTCGGGAGGCAGAGGCAGGAAGATTGCTGTGGCCAGCCTGAACTACAAAGCGAGACCCTGTCTTCAAAAAAAAAAAAAAAGATTATAAAATTTCATCCATTACCTCTGCAAATCTATTTTGTTCCATTTCTTCTTTACTTTCCTTGTAGAAATTAATAATGCATTAGAGCTTCTCATTGTTTGTGTTTTCCCTTATTGGTGTACTTCTTATCTTAATGTCTAATATTGACTTTTCTTACCAATTTTCCTGTCACTAATTCTATTTTTACATGTGTCTAGTAGAGTATTAATTTTAGTTACTGTTTTTCGCCTAGTTTTGTAATTCCTGTATAGTTGCCGCCACCTTTTTGATGAAATTTTCAATTTTCTCACATACTTTCAATGTTGTAAGTACAGTCATAAGAAAGACTTTATGAAATAATATCAATGCCTAGAGGTTTCAAGATGTGTGTCTGATACTATCAACCTCTGGGGCCCTGAAAGCCATTTTTTAAATCTATAGATTCTGTTATTTTTAGCTTATATTTTCCTATTTCCTTCCACTTCTGGATATTTTTTATTTTATTTTATTATTTATTTATTTTTTTAGACATTGTATTTTAAAAACTTCACACAAAAATTTTTAAGATACCTGGACTCACCTCATGGACAATGGCAAATATCATTTCAGGGATGAAAGCATTTAGACCATAGTCCCTATAAAGCTTGAATAATTCCTGTACCTCTCTAGTAAAAAGTTGCGAAGTCCTTCACTTTCCAACCTAAAGCAAGCATAACTCTAGTAGAGATTTTCTTGTTGGTGGACTTCAGACTTTTTAACTCAATTGTCTTAATTTCAAAATACTGTGAAAAACAACAACTCAGGCCTTAAACACCTCCCTCAATTGGCAAAGGTCCACAGGAATACTTGGCCTCTGGTACCTACCTTACTTCTCTGATTAGCTTGCTAGTCAGATTAATCTTCACTCTTCTGTTTATATATATATATATATATATATATATATATATATATATATATATATATATATATACTATCACAGAGATTTTTTTTAATGTTGTTTTTCTAGTTGTCATCAGAATAGCTGGTCCAAATTACCAAGTCTTCCATTAATGGAAATGGAAGTAGAAGTCTAAGAAGCCATTTTTCATGGATTTCAAGGTTGTCACTGCTACAAGGATGCTGATGATCACCCAAAGAAGAGTTGTTGTTCTTTTTTTTTTTTAAGGTTTTTTGAGACAGGGTCTCGCTTTGTGGTTCAGGCTGGCCCTGAGCTCAGCCTCAAACTCACCTCACAGCAATCCTCCTGCCTCTGCCTCCCGAGTGCTGGGATTACAGGCGTGAGCCACCATGCCCGGCACTGTGGTATGTGGTACTGGTTGCTACTGGGTGTGAATCTTCACGCCCAGTATGGTATGTGGTTACCGGGGATCAAACCCGGGTCCTTGGGCTTGCAAGACAGGGGCCAGAACCACTGAGCTAACTCCCTGGCCCGAAGAGTTGTTGTTCTTGAACAGAATAACTCTGACTCAACACGTTCATCCTTTTCCATGCTCTGCTAGTAGTCATCACCACAGAGTACAAGCTAACATTTGTAGTCTATAATTTACAAAGAATTATCATGTGCATTTAATACTATGACATTGTAAATTAGATATTATCACTACTTTGTGGAGATGGAAATTACACTTTTAACAGATACACTTTTTTAAGATTGTGATAGGTTGCAAGACTATCACACAAGTAAGTATATTTTTCCTTGTGGGTCAAAAACCAATAGTTAGAGACAGAAACAAGCATAGGTCAAAGATGCACATATAAAAACACTTAGTCATGACATATGTCAAATATGACTGACAAAGAATGGAAATGGTTTCCTTACATCATGTAAAAATCAAGCTCCATTGCCTTATATTTTGATGCACATTTAATGGAAAATTGTGGCCATGGACTAAGCAGAATATGAGATAAGGGGAGTTGTACTGCAAAGGCCTGAGTCTTCAGCATCAGTGGGAAAGTGTAATTCAGAGAAACAGAACCGAAAAATAGATGGGGATTTCTGTTTTGTCCATTACTATTAAGATGTTGACAGCTCCCAAAGGAAAATATGAACATATTAAATCTACAGTTAAGATACCAAGAAGCACCAAAAATATCTACCTTTTCATTTTCTGTTAGACTATTTAAAATACAGTGTTTCTTTCCTTTTCTGCTTCCTTTTTTTTATTTTTGGAGAGACAAAGGAAGTTGTAATTGCTTTCTGTATTCCATTAAAACATTCTAAAAATATGTGGAAACTTATGCTGGGCAAGTAAAATAAAGAAAATAGCATCTTAGAATTGCAGTGAGAGATATGTGAGATAATCTATGTAAAAGCCCTCTCTAAATTAAGAATGGTATTTAAAATAAATTTATGTCCCCTAACATAACAGTACAATGTCTCATTGAACTTCTGTTATGGAAATGTCTGCCAAAAGTCTCATAAGTCTGGAGGGTGATAGGATCGTGTTGCTCTATTCATCCGTAGATTCATCAATTGATGAGATCAGTCCTAGAATGCACTACTAGGAGGTGGATATTGCTGGGAGGTGGGTCACTGAGGGTGTGATCTGGAAGGGCATAGTGTGGCCCAAAGCTCTTCCCCCTAATCTCTTTGTTTACCTCTTCTCCTTTAAATTGTAGGTGTTGGGTATTTTTATCCCAGTGACTTGTGATTTTTAATGATACATGTAGTTTTTTGACATTATACCTTCTGTTTCAAAGACTAATCATCTGAGATTTTCTAAAATCTGATAAATACTTGCAAATTTCAAAATAGCACAGAATTCATAATTATTAAAAGAAAAATGAGACCAAAAACAACCTTCAGTGAATTCACCTACATGTCTGACCATAGCAATTTAGTATGACATTTGAATCAATTTTTTTGGTGAAGTGTGAGTTCTTGGGGGGCTTGATCTGCTCTTCTATGAAAACATTGTCTCTCTACGTACACCACAAGCACTGAGTAGGCGAGGTGCCAGCCTTGTGCCCATGACCAGTAAGGGTCAACACCAACAGGTGAAATAATAGATCTCCCAGGTCTCCTCTGGGCTCCACATGTCCTGAATTACGGAGCTGAACATTTTCCTACAGAGGTACACTGCGGCCGAGGTGTGACCAGAGCAGGAAAGTTCACGAGACTTGATAACATCAGCTGCAACATCTGCCTCCCTCTCCCAGTCTGTTATCACCAAAGAAGCCCTTTCTACACCAACATTGTCTTTTTACCAGATCTTCTCTCTGAGTTTGTCCACAATGTTCACTAATTTTATATTAAAATGTTAAGAGACGAATCACACTTATGAGAATCATGTTTTTTCCTACTCTGTTACCCTATCCCAAACTCCTGGTACTTTAGTGTGCTTGAACAAAGTAAAAGTTTTTAGTAAGGTCCCCAGGTTTTCTCAGAGTGAGCATATTCAAAGAGCATATTCAGAGTGAGCATATTCAAACAACTCAAAGACAAAGGGCTGCACATCCGGGGCATACATTTCTGTCCACCTGTGTTATCAGGTTGTGTGGCAGGAAACTAACTGGGAGACGGGTCAGGGGTAGAAGTCAGGCCACAGGCTCATCAAGAAGGAATAAAATAGCCAGTATTTAGTGGTGTAGAAGTTTGAACTCAGGATATCCCAGGTACTGGAGAGAGATTAAAGAATTTATATTTGAATGTCTAAGCTCTTGGAAGCAGCAGCCCACACCATCCAAAAAGGCCAGGATATCAACGGAAAATAAACAAACAGAACAGACCTGGAAAGACCTGATTCTGGAAGTGAATGATCGAGGGTGTCTGGTTTCTTCACGTGGAAGAAGCCTTATTTCTACACAGCACACGAAGGGCAGGAAAGATCGCAGGGTAGGAATTAGAGAAAAGTCCCCAGTAGGAGGAGAGAGGACATTAAGAACACCAGAAACAGGGTTTAGAATCTTATACAAGCAACATCTTCAAGGTCAACACGATGGTTTGGATGTGAAAGCCCCGCAGTTTTTCCAGGATGGTGTAAGTTTTAGGATTCTTGAACTTAATTCAATAATTGGGGAATGATCCCCATTCCTAATTCGATTTCCCACAAATCCTGGTGGATGGGAATAACTCCTTTAATTATTTTGTATACATAAACCGGACTTCCTTGCATTTAGGCATCATGGCCCCAATTCCTACTATTTATAGATATATGGAGTACACCCATTCATTACTGCTTCAGAGCAGCTGTCATCTGTGCAAAGGAGCCTCGCCTTCAGCCCTGCCACAAGGGACTGATTGTTCAAGCAGTTTAATAGAACCTCTGTGGCCTAGCTTGAAAATTCAAGCTGAGCCAATTACATTTTCTTACCTTCAGTAAAATAAACCAAAAAGACAGAAGGAAGCAGCTGGGAATTGTGAGCACAAAGCCTAGAGGTCAGAGAGGGGCGGGGCGGGACTGTGTGCAGGGTCCACTTGAGGGTGCCGGTGGGCGGAGCCTCTCAGTGGAAGAAGCCTTCCCACAGAGAGAGGTCAACGGAACAAAGGAAGCATCTGCAGACATGTCGGTTTCTTGCACCTAGAATATTCAACAACTAGTATGACTTCAAGAAAAATGCACAGCAGTGCCTGGTAGGTACCATAATCTGAGACATTTTATAGGAAATAACTAGTAACCAGTCTGATTTTTTGACATGTTTTTACTTGTGTTCATTTTGGAAGATGTGATCATTTGCTTAAAATAGGCTGGTCTTAAAGAATACAGCCACAGAGTTCTGTGGCTTTTGTGGTTACAATGATTGCAGTCTCTTTGCATTCTCAGATTATCCTGTAAAAACAATCCCAAGTAGAAAATGAGCAAAACCTAATCTGAATGCAGGGTCTGTTTTGCATCCAGCACACCTCCGCATGCTGATTTCTTGACGTTCCCAAAGAACTAGCGCAAACCGAGCTCATGATGCTGAGAAAACACATCATTCTTGAGTGGACTCACTTTTCAAACTCAGCCCTAAATACTCAAAATGATATCCCAGACATAGCGCAAGTTTTCCCTTGAAATACATATTTTATTGTATGAATTTTATTTTAGTGTTTTTTTACTCTCACAAAAGAGAAAACTTGAGCATTAGAGTTTTCACTGAAAATCCACGGAAAGGTACTCAGAAAAACTTTCACGGAGTGTTCTATTTTTAAAACCAGAGTCTATTCTTAGAGATGCAGAAGGGGTTTGGGGGAGCTGTATTCATGTCACACCAGTCACAGAATAGTGAGAGGAACTTACTCTTCTCCAAATGTTCAGTTCTCTGTCTGACATCCCATAAGGCCCAGTTATCACTTTATCCCTCTGTCTCTCCCTTACCACTGGTGTTTTTTTCGCTGAAAGTTTGTCCCATAATTTAACAAAGTAGTTTCTGTTTGTAGAATCCAGAAAATCACTCATACTCGGAGCAAAAGACTTCCTAAGATATTCTTCAGCTTTGGGGTAGGACATCTTAATACCTGGTAGGAAAGAAAGTAAAATTTAAAATAAAAGGTATAATTTTATAGTAGGTAAGAAAATTTTATGATGTGATAGAAATGCTTTTTATTTGTATTTTCCCATACTTAAAAAACTATATTATCTGTGCATTTCAATTTGAAAATAATATAAAAATGAGCCTTAAAATAAAGTAACAATTATAAGATGAATAAAAATCAGGCCATAATACCTGGGAAAGGTCCTTGAGAATATACCTAGTACTCAGAGATATAGGTGTATGAGCGGAGTTAAAGGAAATCAGACATGTCAAAACAATGTCTTCTAGCTACTTAAACTGAAAAAATAACCCTTATTATTACTTTCCATTTGATGAAATACCTAAGGGCTAAAAAGAAAGTAAAACATGCAGTGGTTTTTTTTTTGTTTTTTTTTTTAAGGTTTTTGGAGACAGGGTCTCGCTTTGTGGTTCAGGCTGGCCCTGAGCTCAGCCTCAAACTCACATCACAACCCTCCTGCCTCTGCCTCCCGAGTGCTGGGATTACAGGCGTGAGCCACCGTGCCCGGCACTGTGGTATGTGGTACTGGTTGCTGCTGGGTGTGGGTCAGTATTGTTATGTGGTTACCGGGGAATCAAACCCGGGCCCTTGCGCTTTCAAGACAGGCGCCGGAACCACTGAGCTAACTCCCCGGCCCAAACATGTAGTGTTTTTAAGAAGCTTTAAACAGAATAGAATGAATGATGAGGTCACTGTTTATCAGGATTTATTCATAAATAATTTTTAATATTTCCCTTAAAACATTAGTATGTTCAGAGACCTAAAATATAAGAACACAAGTTCAGATTATTTCTCACACAGAAGACGCAGGTGTAAACACCTTTAGATAACTAGCAGTAAACACTTTCAGAAGTACTACTTCTAAAAGGCTGAAATAAATTATCTCCACAAGCAATTTCAGTCAATACAATGGCTGAGAAGATATTGAAAGCTACTCCCACCCAAAGACAAAAAAATTTACTAATGTATAAAAGAAAATTGTTTTGTTTTTAATACATAGCTAGACTGAACTAAGAAAGGTATTCCACCTGTGACAGTTGAAATGAAGACTCTGAGGAGTAGGAACTGATGCTCAAAGGAGGTGCCAGGACCGAGGCCTGGACGCTGGGTAGAGGGCTGTGGCCGCAGTTCCATGTGCCTGGCAGCAAACGCCAGGCTCTTTGATAAGGTGGGAAGTTAGAAAGGAAGTGTTTGAAAATCTCAGCCCACCGATGAAGGGACTTCACCTGAACAAAGAATCTCACCTGAACTTACAATAGAAATATCTGCGGGAACTCAGAGCTCTATTTTTCTGTGTTGTGCACCAGTTTAGAAGTGTACCTTGAACACCCACCAAATTTTACAGCACTACCAAACCAAAAATATGATGCAAACGTTTCAGACAAGGAATAATATTCCGTTATGGCAGGGAGGTCTAACGCTCCACAGCACCTGTCTTGAGAGAGCCGGAGAGAGATTTAGCAGGCATAACATATGGGCAGAACACTTATCCAAGGAGTTCTAGGTAGCGATGGATGCATCCAAAGAGGAGCACTACACCGCCATCTGTATCACAACCCAGCTTATAAAAGGAGAAACTATGTAGAGCATTCTTTCTACAATCTTGGTAAATAACTCACTTAATCCGTGTTTACTGAGCATCCTCCATGGCTGGATGTTCTGGATGTAGAGGACATAACCAAAAATAAAAAACAAAATTCTTCAATCTGTGGGGATTGTATTCCAATGTTGGAGAAAAATGACATATTTTAAAATGTCAGATCATGTGAAATGTAACAGGATTGGATAAAAGGACAGGGTGAGAGATGGCATGGTGGGCAAAAGAAGTCCTCTGCAAGATGGTGACATCTCAACAGAAATTTAAAGAGATAAAGAAGAAAAGTATATGACTATCTATGGAAAGTGCACATCAGGTAGTGAAAGTAACTTGTAAAAGGAGCCAGAAATATATGTAATGTGTCTGCATCACCATTAAAAATTCATTGTTGCTTGGAGGAAGAGGTAGATCCTGTGCCAAATTTTTTAAAGAAAATTCTTATCCTGTTAACAATGTATTATATATATATAAAAAAACTAGGTGAATTTGAACAAGTTAAAGTCAAAGAACAGAAACTATATTCATTGTAATAATTTCCAAAGAAACACACACAAACACATACACGCACATACACACACACACACACACACACACACACACACACACATAGTTTATATCTCCAGGTTTCTTTTTTCTTTTTTAAACTTTCTAAGACATAAGCCATCTGTACTTGGTATAATAAGTCAAGTTCAACTTGATAAAATAATGCAACTATAATTCCAACAATTTAATGTCTTAATGCTTTCTCAGCAACAGAACATTTTACGTAAAGATAATGTGTTTGGATTACTATTAAACTACATTATAATGCCACAATTCTAATGACTTGAACCTGTATAATAGAGCCTCATGTAGTTCTTAATATATTTTCTAACATCTAACTACATCACTGGGAAAAAGATTTTACTTTACAATTTTAAAAAATATAATCACCAATGTTATTGTGTCTTGCCACAAATTTTCTTAATGTGATCTTATCCAAAGTGTCTAAATTAAAGTCAACCTTGAAGCAACATTTAAATAAATATACATATTTTATAGGCCACAAAAAGAAAGTTGTTTAGTATAGAAGCCAGTTAAATTTATTTAAACACCTGAAATAAATTACATATGAATTTAATGATGCATAGCAGATCTTAAAGTTATTCTATGGATTTACCTCATTATCAAGTACAGGAAATGAAATGAAGAGTGTGGGACAATGGGAGCTGCATCTCAGAATAATTTCAAGTGGGTTAAGCCTTTTTGATTTACATTCTTTTCTAAGTTTAATGAGTTGCATACTATTTGTCACAACACTTAAAAAGAAAAGGCATAGGATCCAACCTAGATAAACAATGTAGTAGAGACAATGTACCTAAGAGTAAAACATTCATGTATTTAATATCATTATGCAGGTGAAGTAGAGCCTTTGCTGTAGAAAGCAGGGGGGGAAAACAAGAGAAGTCAATGACCTGGCACCACTGCCACATACCCAGGTAGATTTTAAAAAACAAAAATCTGAATTTTAATGAGCAACGTTTCTATACTAATAAGATTATACATATCACAAAGCAACTTAATCACTCCCCTATACAAAAACATGACACTGATCGCTTTTCAATATGAAATTTTTAAACATTCAAGAGACACCTTGGGCCAGTGTATCATACTAGTTTATTGCTTTGAAAACAATTGGAAATGGATGGCTTTGAAAACAGACTTCAGTCTTCAGACAAAATTCCTCAGACGCCCAGAAGTCTTCAGAGTCATTCAATTTTCCCACAAATGAAGCTATAAAAATACTGTGAGTTTCTGGGGACTGAACTTAACCTTGTGCTTGCGAAGCAGGTGGCGGCCCACACAGCTAAATCCCCAGCCCCCAGAGGTTTAAAAAATCATAATATTAATTTGTACTTACCACAATTAACCAAAAATCCATATAAAAAATGTAAAGCCCTTTAAGAGTCTCCATAACAAAGTATGGAACCATGAAAAGAGCTTAAGACAAATTAAAACACAATACTCTGATGTAAAATTTACAATATTTATTTCTAATAGGATAGTTACATAATTTGTGAGATGAGAAAAAAACATTTAGTTCATTAGGAAATGCTATCACAAAACTCAAGGTACCAAGAGAAATTTTTTTTTTCCAGGACAGAATTAAACCGTAGAAGTCTTCTTGTGCTTCTAGGAAAGGAATAATAGCAAATAGGAAAATAATACTTTTACATAGAATCTATGATAATTTCATAGCACAATAAGCTTTTACAGGAGAAGCTATCACATAAGTCCAAAGAAACAGAGTAAGAACACCCATGCTTATATGGTAAAATGAATATATTAAACTATTCTAAGAGTAAAGTGCTATATCTTCAGTGTTCAATCAGAATGGGCAGCTATTTAAACAGAAATAAGTTCTTTACTAAGGAAAAGGAAGCCCTGTGAAAATATATTCACAGAGGAAATGGGGCAAAAAATCCCATTTCTTTCTACTAAATTTCATATTTTATAATGTTTTCAGTAAAACTGAACTAATAGATCGGCATTTGGACACCATATCTAGAATGGTTCATTTAAAATCTTTAATATTAATACCCTAAAATTTTGAAAATATGGATGAGTTTACTAGTAGTAGTTGGTACTTCAAAGGATATAAAATGTTGAGCAGATAAACTTCACAACTGGAAATTTGATGTATAAAAATGTGTCTTACATAGAAAAATAGAGGAAAAGAAAAAATGAAAGAGTATCAATGAATGGCAAGAAATGGAATAAAAGCCTTCACTAGCACTTAAAGTTTCCTTATCTTTTACCAATATATTCAAATAACTTTATTTCTGGCACAACTTCCACTCAACCCCACACACTGCACCTGTGTGGTGGCCTTTGACTGCTAAGGGCTTATCTTTTTCGACTCTAACAACCCTCCTGCCATAGCCTCCCAAATAGACTGGAAGTACAGCTGTGTGGAACCACACTTGGCTAGGATTCATCCTTTACGATGAATTCATCCTTAAATTCATCCTTTAAGAACATTTCTCAAAATGTTTTTTATTGGATGTTTACTCCAGCAAAGACATTTTCTGTCTTTTTTTACTTTTCTGTTTTTTGTTCTTAGACATCAAGGGTCTTTACATCTGGTAGTAGCAGCCAGTATTTATCTCAACCTACCACAAAAAGAAAACAAAATGTCCACTGTCTAGACAGGTAATTTGACACCACTCTCTGTCTAACCAATCTGAAACCATGAATAGAATTGAGCTTATTGATGAGGAAATAACAGTAAGAAACATAACAATAGCATTGATTGAGCACGTACTGTATGCCACAGGTTCTTCCAAGTCTTCAATGTGTGTATTACAAGGAAATTCATGATCACCTCAGAACTGACACCTCCCTCTCCCCTGCTGCCTGTGCACGCCTACTGAAGAGCCTTTCCAGCTTAGGAACCTCTTGCTGAACTACTTTTTTTCTAATTTTGTTTATAGCCCTTAATTCAACTGAGGTCATCAAAGTTTTTACAAGGACTTTCAGAGAATCCCATCTTATTTACTAAATATTCCTAATTTGAACACATAATATTGTCTTATCCTAACTAATGATAAAATGTGGGGTTTTCACCTCACTGCTTATATGTTAATGTTGCAAATGCTCATTTAAGCACCTACTATGTGCAAGACGTTGTTCTAGGTATTTTTCGATATATTAATTCCCTAATCTCTTATAAATCCTGAAGTAGACACTATTATTATCTCCATTTTATACGTAAGAACTTTGTAGCTCACCTAATTCATGTTAAATTGGAGTGGAAGTGGAATTCCCAAGGGCTACTTTAACTTTTAGTGTGATACACAATCACAAGTTTCTAAATTTATAATCTTTAGTAAAATGTCCCAGCTTTTGCTATTCCTGACCTCTCTCCCTCACTCAGCTTTAAGATTAGAGTTGTCTTTAATATTATCTATATATTATCAACATACATCAATATCGAAAAGGAGTAGACCCTCCTTCTCCTGTTTTCTGAATGCCTGGTCCATATAGGAATGTAACTTCCACAATTAACATCTTTTAAATGAAAAAATTAATTTATGGACATTCCATGTCAGATACTATATTAATAGTACAGTTATCTGAAGTGAAGTTTGGAGGATCTATTTTGGTAAAAAGATATGTTCAGGTTGTCAGAGAGCAGAAGGCAAGGAGGTTAGCTAAGTACTTGGTTTTCTTTTTTAAGATATTTTTAAGCTTTACATAAGAACATAATACTACACATGTAACTTCTGTAAAGACTTCATCCTGAGCTCAGAGAAGAACTTAGCATCGAGGAGGACAACTCAGCCCCCATCCTCACCTGAAGCCTCCTGAGCCAGTGAGCAGTGTCCCAGGGCAGCATGGCACTGAGGCTCCGAGTGCTCAGTGCGGGGCTTTTCAAAATACAGGTTGCAAACGAAATTGTGTCACAATCGGCACTTGGGAAATCAAAACTCAGCACCAGAGGAAATAGAACATATCACTATGGCTAAAAGTGTTCTACGGTGTTGTGTATATGTTTACTAGGTCATGATATTGGGAAATGTATTTCCAGTTACAGATCTAGTTCCAAATGTTTGAAACTGATGATCTAAAGAATATTAAGTGCATGCAATTTTCTAGTACAAAGGATTGTATATGATAAACCAGTTAGGCTCTTCATAGCCAGCAAGTGAAGCCAGATGTAATAAAGGGCTCAAAGATCATAAGAGCAATTTAAGTATCATCCAGTCCAATAAATCTCCCAGCATATGGAGACTTTTGTAAGATTCCTCGACCAGAGCATCTAACTCCTAGAAGAAGCCTGGTTGTTTGTCTACAAATCACCTCTGACTCTTACACAGTTCTTCCTTATGCCAAATCAACATAAATCATACGACTGCTGCTTGCACATGATGGCTCTTCGAAGAGTGTGTCAATTTAATTCTTTTGGATTTTTCTGTGTAAACAGAGATCCATTGTAGAAAATACTACAAAGCACAGATGAGAAAATAAAAGTCAACCATAATCTAATAATCCAGAGCTAACAACAAGCCACACTGTCTGTCCCTCCTTAACCTGCTTTCTTCTTACTGTATCATGAACATTTCTAAGAAAATATTCTAAACATGATTATAAGGATAACACAGCACTCTAGCATGTGGCTGTACCATCATTTTATTTTTAAAATTCCCTTAGATGACTAGATCGTTTTGAGATTTTTATATTAAAAATTGGTATGTACATCCTTATGCATAATTATTTTCCCATGACAATTGCTGGTTTCAAACCACTAGATTAAAAATACACAGTTTTAAGTCTTTGACACATACTGGAAAACTGTCCAAAAAGTGTGTCTATGTACTTCCTCCCTCATGACACAGAAACTACACTAACTTGATACAAACCTGTTTTCCTCACTGCCAATTTGATTTTATAAAAAAGGGCTACTCTATTCTAACACAATGAGGTTAAATATTTTCTGGACATTTTCACCTCCTCTTGTGAATTTCTCAATCATGTCTTTCTCCAATTATTCTTTTAAGGTTTTGAAACTAATTGATTCAGGTCATTAAATAGTTGAAGAAGGCAGTGGTACCTGGTGGAACTGCTCTCTGCTGACTTGAACGCTAGTGCCAGACTTCTCTCAGAAGCTGAAGACAATATTGTTAACACTCTGACTTTAAGCTTCCCTAAGATCACCTTGTGAGGAATGTATCAAAAGGAAGTAATATGAACTTTGCTTGTTAATAAAAGTGGGAAGTGATGATTTTTAAAATATTTATATTCTATGCTGAAGATTAGAAATTTTCCTTGTATCAATCAATAACATGAATAAAATCTTCTCACCAAGGGCAGGTTAACAATCTTTCCCATCTGCTTCCTAGGTCCACAAACATAATGTTGTCCAATAGCACTGAATTTAGCAATAATTTATACTATCAAAACAAGACATAAACAAAAACTATTCACCTTATGAAAACCAGGGAAAGGGGGGTCGGAGGTTTGGTTTTCCACTGAGTCAATGAAAAGCTTAGTGCTTGTGCTGCACTAATGGTCTGTTGTAACGCTCAGCTGAACTAAACCTGAAGATTGTTACCAATCACTACAAAAAGAGAGCTAGAGGGGTAGATTGTGTGCTGTTGATTTTCTAGGAGAAGCTTGCTGTGGACGGTTTTCCTGATGCAAACATGGTTGTTTTCATGGGAAGAGCTCAGGGCCTCGCTGTCACTGGGAATGGCTGCTGTTCTTGCTGAAGGAGCTCTGATCTTCACCGGAAGCATTGCGTCCTGGCTCCAAGGTAGGCCCCTCGGCCTGGAGGCACAGAGCCTTCATCCTACTGGCATAGTTTTCCTGGTTTCCACTGCTGGTCTTTGAGCTTCCTGGGTGCAGATCTTTCATCTAGACAAGCAGGAGACGTTGCTGTGGGCTCCGTGGCCACTGGCCAGATGCATGGAACACTCTGCTGTGGACTCTAGGTCTTTAGCTGGACTTGTGAGGGACACTGCCATGGGATCCAGGCCCTTGGTGGATTTTCTGGGCCTTTAATGTGTGACTAATCTTTCACATTTCTCCGTACTTGACTTTTTGAGTAAATATCATAAAATAATCCTATGAATTATGTGCCCTGTATCAAATCTAATTCCCTTGCAAAACTCTGGCTACAACAGTGTTTCCCATTTGAATACTAACAAAAATGCAAGTCCAAATGCCTCCAAAACAGATGCCAAAGAGGACAACCTTTTAAAGTTCAACTAAGTGAGGCATAGGCACCTTTAACATGTCCCTGTACAGTTCATATTCCACCCTCTCCCACATCCAAGCTAGACACATCTAATTTATAATTTGACATTCCTGCAGCCACTGCCTTATTTCAAGACTTTATCAACTGCTGCCATAGTATGCCAGCCATTCTTTTTACCTCTGGTCACCCTCAACTTTGTTCCTTCCATCACCTCCAGAAAGATGCCTCTATGATACATATGTAACTATTCAGGGATCCCCTGTTGTTACAGGATTAAATTTCCAACCTCCTTAGCATGGCACAAAAGGCCCACTGGATCTACACAGACCAACAGCCCTCCTGGTATTTGGATGCTCAGAACATGACAACTGCTTGTACCTCTGAATTTACTTGTGCATATGCTGTTGCGCCTCCTTTTAGAAGAATGTTATCTCCTCCTCACTCAGTCTGCCAATCTGCAACCTTCAAGACAGCTCAACAAGATGACCTTCTCCTGGCAGTGTTTCCTGAGGTATTTCTCCTACACCACGCTATATTCAGTGTCCGTCATGGTTATTCTTAAGATAATTTGGAAAAGTAAAATGAGTTTGTCCATGGGAAGCCAAAGACTAGCTGAGTATGCTTTGGGGCCTCCAGCTGCCCTGATTCCACAGCAGTATCACGCACTTTGTTGTCTTCCTTGAAGCGTCTCGGTCACTTCACTATATTTAGCAATAACTGCAGAATGGCACACAAGACATGCTCATAAATGCGTCTTAGATCAATGACCTAATACACATGAGGGTGATATGCTTTTAAAAGTTATCCTGTAACTTTTACTTTGGACAAATGAAGACAATTACCAATAATATAGTTCAAAGAAATTTTTATTTTATAAGATGATTCCTATGGCCTGGATATTTTTAAATATCAATTTCTTCTATTGTACTTGGAATAACATTTGATATTCGTATAGGTTTTTGTGAACACACTTCTTTATGTTAGACAAGATGCATCCATATAGTCATTTAGCCATCAGTTATATTTTAAAATACAGAATGCCAGACACGTTGCCTGGCACGTTGCCTGAATGCACAGCAAACGTTCGATAGACATACCTGCCTATGACCAGAATCATGAGTTGGCTGCTCACAATTATTCTCCTTTCTGGAATGTACTCTCCATTCACAAGAGTAGACTCGGTGGTTTATAGCTAGAGACAACTTCAACGTGGCCACAGTAGATTGATTTGCAAATGAAGACCTGATCCAAGCTTGCCAATCAATCTTTCCCAAGTTTTTTTGTTTGTCTAATCTTAGGATCAAGGAATATTCCAATTAGAATAGTAGTGAGAACTGCCAGAAGTATCCAGATATAAACTTGAGGCCTGTTGGTGGCCATGATCCCTGCCATATATAGAAACAGATACATGATCATTTTTAGTTCAAAGAATGAAGCCAATGTAGTGGGGGAAAAAAAAAACAGAGATGAGAAATGACATGAGCCCTAAACAAGAGTCTAGAAGATGACGAGAGTCCTAGAGTCCAGATGGTGTGCAGTACCTGTCCTCTGTTACCCTGAGAATCTGCTGCAGCCTTGCCCTCCCCAAAGTTTGGTTATGCGAGATATTCCATGTCCTTCTAATAGATTTCCATGCACTGGCCCCAGTTGGTCTCCTGTCATTTGCCAGCAACAGAACAGAACAGACCTGAATAGATAGAAACTGATTCACCTGAAGTTTTCTCCTATTAATTTTTCCAACTGATTCAACCAGATGGTTTGGCATAATGAAGACACAGGTTAATTTACATGAGATTCTTGTTCAAAGAGAGAAGGAAAGTATTCATCCTAAAATACATTTCAAACAAAAGTCCCAGGCAATATATGAAGCACTCGATCAGTATCATGCATGCAAGAATGTACTCTCTTCCCTATGGGAGGCAAAGCAGCTACGGGTTTGGAATCTCCAGGAACAGAACTTTTCCAGAGTTCTTTTTGTTCAGGACCTGTCAATAATGAGAACATTTTCGAACCTTGAAGTGAATGTTCCTAACACAAAACATAATGGCAGTTTTGCTCCGATCCATCCAGAATTGGAGCGGCTCTTGGAATTTAGTGCCATGTGGATACATAGACTCCTTGCTAATATTACCCTTCAGGACCGACCTGTTGGTTGGCAGTGACTGACCTCGCTGTCTCCCCTGCTGCTGGCTCTCTTTGCAAGGACTGCTCTTCTGACTGCAGTGGCGAGTGGTACAACCAGCACGGAAGGGCAAAGATTGGCTCCTGCTGGCTGGCCATCCTATGCTGGCCCCTCTCACTGAGGGAAGCTATGCCTACCAGGGGAAGCTGATGTGTAACTCAGACAGAACACCTTCACCGTAGCTTATCATCTGTAGGGTAACAGGCTTGAACAACCTGATGGCTTCTGAGCGGGGGTCAGACTTTAGTGCTCTGACTGCCCCTGGCTCGCAGACGTCCCGTCTGGCTGCCCTGTTGGTCTGCAGACCCCTGACTCTGGGAAGTAGCGATGCTTTGGTCCTGTGCTATGCGCCCATTTTTGCGGGTTCGTTTGTCTTTGGTTTGTGGCTTTGAAGCAGGCACATTATCCCTCTGGACAGAGCTCTCTCTGGGCTGACCAGTGCCTTTAGTGAACACGTTCTTTTTCTCTGGGGGCTCTGACGCACTTTCTCTCTTCCAAGACCTTTCCCTGTTGTGGGCCTGGTCTCTCCTCCCTGCACGCTCCACAGGATCAGGGCGGCCCCGCATTGACTCCGCAGGCACCACGGGTGTCT
The DNA here is from genome assembly GCA_004026965.1 of Petromus typicus. NCBI lineage: Eukaryota > Metazoa > Chordata > Mammalia > Rodentia > Petromuridae > Petromus > Petromus typicus. The sequence continues at coordinate 40,227 of PVIR01005762.1, forward strand.
CCTGGGCAGGCAGACCCTTTTGAATCAGCTTATCACCACTGAGACCACTTTCCTTCTCCTCAGATAATCCTTGAGAAATCTCTCTTCTCAAAGATGCTCCTTTCTTGGACTGACTTGGGGGCACGTTAGTCTCGAGAGCAGTTAGGGCCCTTTTTCTGGAATGATGCGATTTTTCCCTTTTCTCTTCCTGAGACGGGGGATCTTCGGGTTGGGGTTCAGTGTGGGGTGGCTCAGAAATCCCCGGCATGTGGACTTGTTGCCTCTGGTTCTGCTGGGAGCTTAGAGAAAGGCTGAGATTGGGGTGTTTGGGCACTTTTGTGGGAGTTGGCACGCTAGGAGACCCCACTTCCAAGGGTACCTGTGGGCCTCTGGACGGTGCCTTTCTGAGACGTGCTGGCCCTCCAGCTGTGTCTCTTTGGAGAGGGAGTTTTTTTTTCCTAGCTCCTTTCTGCTGCATAGGCTTTTGGATCTGGGTTGAGGCCTGCATATCTGGGGTCTTCATGCTGGAGGGATGGCCTGCTTTGGCAGCTTTCCTTTCCTTTGCAGGCTTTGGAACAGGATGAGCCCTGAGGGGCCCAGGTAGCTGTGGTTCTGTGAAGGGAGTCGGGATCCGGGGGAGCCTGACAGTTGTACCGTCCTCCTGGGATGTGTTCGGGGTGTGCTGCGGTGCTTGGCCCTGCACAGAGGGGCTGATAAGAGGGAGTCTCACCTCACCAGCTTTCTCTTCTTGGACTTGTGCAGTGTGAGCAGCTTGGGGGCTCAGATTTGGGGGCAGTTTGGAATGGGGAGGGCTGATGGCAGGAAGCTTACCAGGGTCTGCTTCCTGCGTGGGGAGAGGCCTGGGAGAAGGAGTCATGGTTTGATCCGAGCTTGTCCCAGCAGCGTCTTCCCTGCTGGGTGAGAGGAGCTTGGGTGTGGGCCTCCTGCTCTGGAGGGGTGCAAGGGTCCGTGGCTGGGGCAGCCTGGTCGGAGCCAGCCGGTTTCTGGACAGCAAAGCCACGGGGTGGTCCCTATCTGGGGTCTCTTTTGCGTTAGTGGATGAGTCTTGGGGAGGTGGCAGCTCAGGGTAAGGAGTACTGACTCGGACGGCTCCTGCCTTGGGGCTTTCCTCCTTCAGAGGTGGTTGATTTTTCAAGTCAGGGTGGGAGGGATCTTCTGGAGGATCCTGGTGGGAGCTGCTGGGTGCAAGTTTGGAGGACTCAGTTTCCATATCCTGGACTTTCTGAGGGCTGACAGAAGCTGGGCCCTGTGGTGGTTCCGATGGGGGAGGACTGCCAGGGGCTACCTTGGCCTCCCCTGATTCCTCATCCTGATCTGAATGAGGCTTGTCAGGTGGAGCAGGGTTCAGGTGTTGAGACAGCATGTGGGATGTGGTCATGGGAGACTGTTGTCCTCTACCTGCTCCCACCTCCAAGGGCTCGGCTTTGTTTTCAGAGACTTCTGGCTCAACAGTTGTTATTTCTGGAGAAAGAGCTGGCTGTTGAGAACCATCTTCCATCGGGTGTGGGGATCTGTCCTGGGTCTGCTGAGTGATACCAAGTGCTGCAGAGCTGGGCTGCCGGGCGAGCTGTGCAGAGAGGAGGCTTCTGGGAGACGGCTCTTTCTCCCGGGTCTCTCCCGCCGGGGCCAGCTCGTGGTGCTGGGTGGGAGCTGCATTCTCATTTTCCGGGACTGTCACATGAACCTGCCTGGAGAGAGGCTCTGTTATCTGGCCATCTGCTTGCAGTTTTGCCAGGCGCCGAGGGGAGGGAACCAGGTGTGCTGGCACCCCAGAGACAGTCTTCTTGCTAGAGGGGGCTCCTGCTTTAATATAAGAACAAGTTAGCTCAGTGCAATCTTAACTGCTAGAAATTAATTACTAAAACCTTTTTTCCCTTTTGTGATGCATGTAGATCCTTACATTAAAAAGAACAGAATCACATATAAGAGCACATGACCTTCCCTTCTCCCTGGGATTATCTACATTTTTATGTATCTACATAATTATCTACAATTTTTATACTTAATAGACCTTAGAACAATTTTAGTCAACTTAAAACATGAACAGAACCAAGTTTGGGACTGTCTGTGGGCACTGAGGAAGTTTCTCACATGAATGAGATTTTACATTTCCACCACTTTTCAGGTCAGTGCTGTTTTTGATTATAGAAACTAGAAGACACACATTTAAGCCAAACGAGGTCCCCCACTTGTTTCCGTGGTTTATAGTGGTCTCCTCAAGTCATCTGTGAATGCTGTGAGGAGTCATGCCTGTCTACCAAGGCTTAGCATCAAGTACGGAGCCCAGCAGGAATTCAGTAGGTGATGAGAATGGAAGGTAGGAAAGAATGGACCCAGTGAAATCACAAGGCACTTGGCTCAGAGAAGCTGCTTGGAGAGCTACAGTTAGAGCTGCTACACCTCACACTCACCTGATTCCCAGATCTGCCCCTTTCCCACTGTCTACTCTGGCTTCAAAGATGATTCTCTGGTATTCATTCAAAGATGCCACTAGTGATGTGGATGCTGCAGAGAAGCACGCTTCCTCCATCCACTATGAGGACCAGTTCTCCCAGGTACTGGTTTCATGGACACAGTCACCCCGAGAGCCACTTGCTTATGACAGAAGCCATGCTATAGGTTGGTGACCTAATTATCATCTTACCCCAGCCCTAAAAACATGGCTGAATGTCCGGTTATCAGAGGTGACACTCCCATCTCAGTCTGGAAGAGCCCTGAAGAAACAAAGCTTGGCTCACTCACTACGGAGACATCTCGATAGCAAGAAATTCCAGGCCAAGTAAGACCTCTGAGGAGCCCCCGGAGGGGTTGATCCCCAGCAGCAAACTACACTCCTACAGTCATCCCCCTTCCCTGAGGCGAGACAGGCTTGCACTACTCTGAGTCCACCCTCCCTCTCCTGCTGTGGACCCCTCTGCACCTTGTCAAACCATGTGTCCCCTTGGAGGGAGGGGGAGTGGGAACAGGGAAGGCACCTTCGTGGCAGAGGCAGCATGAACCCTGCTCATCATTCTTCTCTCCCTAGTTTGTGTAACAAGTGGAAACTAAAATACTACACTACATAAGAATCAGTCTGTGGTCAATTAAAACCTAAAGCAGTGAAAACATCTCAAAGAGGCAAATTCTCAGAGAAGAAAAAGTAGATGAGAGGTTATCAGGCATTAGGGGAATTTATGATGGAAGAGGTGCACACTCTGTGTTTTGGATAATGAAAAATTTTGCAGATACATACTGGTGACCTTTATTAAGAATATAACTGATGCCACTGAATTATATATTTAATATAGCTAAAATGGAAAATCATACATACATATAATAGGTAAACACACGCATACACAATATGCATGTATGTATATGCTTTGCATATGTATATATTTATTTATGTGTATATGTACTTTTTTACAATTTAAAGATAGAAAAATATAAAAAGAGTGAAACCCAATGATGAAGGCTTTTTTTCCTTAATCCCTCTTATTTCTTACAATGATTATCCTACTTTCACTATTTATCAACACATATAATTTGCCAAATGATACTGTATTTTTCATTACATACTAAAGGCACCACTTTATGGGATAGTAAAATATTCAGTTTACCTTATCATTAAAATCAACATTTTTTTTTTTTTCTACTACTAGCCAGAATTCTGAACAAAGATTTGCAAATACAATTTCATTTCATGGGGCCGGGGATTTAGTTCAGTGGTTCCTGTGCCTGTCTTGCAAGTACAAGGACCCAGGTTTGATCCCTGGTTAACCACACACAATTTGGGCATGGAGATTCACACGCAGCAGCAATCAGCACCACATTCCACAGTGCCGGGCGTGGTGGCTCACACTTGTAATCCCAGCACTCAGGAGGCAGAGGCGCAGGATTGCTGTGATGTGAGTTTGAGGCTGAGCTCAGGGCCAGCCTGAACTACAAGGTGAGACCCTGTCTCAAAATAAAATAAAAAAATAATAATAATTTCATTTCACGATCTTTACAGCAAGAACTCAGGGTGATAGCTCTCTATCACTCTTCTCTCAGAAGAGTGACTACTGGAAGCACCGACTATCCCAGAAATAGGCTGTCTAGAGACAAAGGTAGAGAAAGATAATCCTAATACTGAGCTGTGAAAATAGGGAGGTTTTCTTTTATTTTACAGAAACTATCTTCATGCTTTACAAGCAAATACTACCTGTATTACCACAGGAGAGAGAACAAGACACCCTCATACCTAAATTGGCATGTACTTTAATGGTGCTTCTAAAGATCTCATTAGTTTACCATCACTCTGTGCCTAAAGCTGCTATTTTATACATTCATTAAATGAAAATCTAATTAGTATGTCCACTGGTGAGGGTTCACATTTCTGGATTTAAGCTGACAGATGCTTGTTCACCGGAGTGACAGACCTCAGGGCTTAGTTTCATCCCTTTTCCCACTTGTACTGCTAAGAGCAGAAATTACAGTTGCGCTGCAATCTCAATTACAATCTAGCAACATATAATAACTAAGGATAAAGCCACGTATCATTATTTCAAGCATTTGGGCTTTATCTTTAGTTCGCTTTGACATAGGATTACATCTTTCAGAAAGACACTGCTGCTGAATCAAAGCCTCAGCCCACAGATGGCTTAATCCAACTTGGGGAAACCTCCACTAATGATGTCCTGTAATACTCAGTTTTCTTTTTTCAGGAAAAGGATGATTTTCAAAATAAATTTTTTGAATGAAATTAGTGATGACTGGCTAGATTTAGAGTAGAAAAGTAAGGATTCATACTTCCAGCTTAGTTTTCTCACTGGTCAGGCCAAATGGTCTTTCATAGAATTCTGAATATTTTAAATTTTGATTTCTTCCCTCAGAGAACTGGAGTATTTGGATAAAACAATTCTACTATATTAAAATTGTTATTTTTATTTTGAAAGGCCTCACTTAGAAAAGGACTGTAAATATTTGTGTAAATATACCCAAACCCCACAGCTTAATATCTGAGTGACTCAGCTAAGTGAAGAGCCAGTGAGGCGAGACACCAGCTGGACCCACCAGAGCGGCCCTGTCAAAACTTCTCAGGGAGTTTTGACTGTTTTTATGGAACCAGGGATCCAACTTGGGACCTTGCAGTTGCCAGGCAGGTCTGGCACCTCTGAGCTGCATCCCTGGATGAGGGCCCCATTACCTTGTACTGAACATATAAAAACCTGGCACACACACCTTAGCACAGATTTCCATCCTGATACTTAGAGAAGCATAATTCTACCTCTTGGGTTATCAGAGGTACCATAAAAACTTATACTAAAGAGTATCTTTCTTTGGGATAGTTAAAATACTTAATGTTTGGCCTTCCCATTGTTACTGTATGCACAAGCTTATTCTTAAATTGTCAACTACAAAACATAATTACCTTTCAAATTAACTGTATAAAAAATATAAAATGTTTGGCTTAAGAAAAAATTTTATTTTCCAAAATATTAAAGCCTGCCAGGAAAGCAAAGGTCTGTTGAAGCTATTATTTGATATAGAAACTACAGTCCCACCCATCTACTTTTGAAGCTGGAATTCTCTTCATTAATAACTAGAACCTGGCCCAGGTTCAGTTAGTAAATTTATCTGAGTTATAAATGTTATAAATTCTATAATTCATAGCTTTCATTAAATCAGACAGCCCTAGCCTAATTAGGCCATATAAATAAAGTATTATTATGCTCTTAAAATGGAAGTCCATTTTCCTGTGCACACATTATCTAGCCTATTAATCTGCCAAATGGCAGCTGCATCCAATAGTCAATGTTCCTGATTGTTATGAAATAAAGAAAGGTACAGAATACAGAGCTGGAATTTCTGCTAGCTGTTAAAGCTAAGTCCTGCTCATGCACCTTTGTTCAGAAACATCGATATAGAAATGCACATTCTCGGCTACTCAAACTAGCTGAGCTCTGGGGACTGACTCATGTTTATTCAAAACCACAGAAGGTTGACGTAGAAGCCAACACACCAATTTATTGATTTACAATGGTAGATGGGTCAGGCTCAGAGATTGGGGTAGGGTGTTCTAACGTAAGGTATAGTTTCCACAGGGGTAGTCTACCCAGAAGATCAAATTAAAGATCATAAGGTTGCTTGGATAGCAAAGAATTAAAACAGAGAGAGCAAGATTTCCTCAAGAGGAAGTTTTATGCAACCATGGAACACTCATTAGGCACACTACACTATTCTACTCAATAGTTGTAGCTTTGTAAAGAATTGGTGCTTGCTACATGGAATCGGAGCTCAGTTGAACATACACACTGACATGACTATAATTTGAGGCCACCCCACTTTACAGAGGGAACACAGCCCTCCACTCCTCTATTAATGCCCATTTTTTAGATAGTTCAAGCTTTCTTTGAGTACTACCTTGTCACTTAATCTATAAGACATACATAGAAAGAAATTCTTGGCCTTTTTCTGTTGATGTGTTTTTTGTGTGTTTTTTTTTTGTTGTTGTTGTTTTTGTTGTTGTTATTGTTGTTATTTTGTTTTTGATACAGGGTCTCACTTTGTAGTTCAGGCTGGCCCTGAGCTCAGTATATAACCCGGGCTGCCCTTGAATTCACAGCCGTCCTCCTGCCTCTGCCTCCTGAGTGCTGGGATTAAGGCTTGAGCCACCACACCTGGCTTTTTTTATTTTTTATTTTTTACCAGTTTCACATTGATCTCATTCCAAAATACTGAAGGCACTTGACTTAGCAAAAAAATTGCAAAATGATACAGTTGGCTTAAACTCTGGAAAAATTGTGACCTGGCCTCTGCTTCACTAATGTAATACAGTAAACAAAATCATATCTGAGCAGCCACAAAACTAAACTACAGGGCTGGGGATATAACTCACTGGCATTGCACTGCCTGGCAAGTGCCAGGTCCCGAGGTTGATCTCCAGTACCACCAAAAACAAACAAACAAAAACCTGAAGTACAAAGCTTTAATAGTGTTCTATAAAGTAGCAATAATCTAGTGTTTCCATTTTGCAAATTGTAAATGGAGTTCAGTCCACTGAGACCTTTGAAAAATAATTCTAACTATAATGAAGTACAGACAAGAGATCATTTTAACCATTCTAAAGTGTACAGATCAGTGGCCTAAGTACAGTCATTGTACAACTATCACCATCATCCACCTCAGAAATCTTTTCATCTTCCCAAAATGAAACTCTGTACCCAGTAAGCAATAATGACCCTTTCTACCCTTCCTCCCTCCACTGGCAACTACCCTTCCTTCTATCTCTATGAATTTGACTATATGAAGTACCTCACTTATGTGGAACCAGAAAGCATTTGCCTTTAAAAAAAAAAAAAAAAACTGGCTTATCTCACTTTGCATAATGTCTTCAAGGTCCATCCAAACTATAGCATGTCTTAGAATTTCTTTTTAATACTGAATAACTTTCCATTGTCAATGAATGGAATGCTGTTTATCTTACCCATTCATCTGTCAGTGGACACTCAGACTAGACACAGTGTATTTTGACTCTTATAAATAATGCTGCTATGAATAAGGAGATGTAACTATTGCTTCAAGATCTTGTTTTCAGTTTACTCAACACTCTGTGTGTCCAGAGTGGAAATGCTACATCATAATAGTTAGGTCTTTAATCTTTTGAGGAAGTATCATACTACTTCCAATAGCACCTGCATCGTTTTATATTCCCTCAAACAGGTATAGTCTCACCAACACTTGTTATTTTCTATTGTTTTGTTTTGTTATACTTTTCTCTAGCAAGCATCTTAATAAGTCTGAGGTAAACTTGGGGAAACATTTTAATACACATACAAAGAATCAATGAGTCAAAGAGCTGGCTCTTTGATATAATAAACAAAATAGACAAACCTTTAGCCAATCTTGAAAAAGAAAGAAAGAAAGAAAGGAAAAACACAAATCAATGCAATTGGAAATCATAATAAACACTGCTAAAATCCAAAATCTTATTAGCAACTGCTTACAAACCTGTACAGCAATAAGTTGGAGAACTCAGAATAAATGGAGAAGTTCCTAGATTCATATGAATTACGAAAACTAACCCAAATAAGACTATAAAATCTCAGATAACCCAATAACAGGCAAAGAAATTAAAGCAGTGACAAAATCCTACCAGAAAAGCCCAGAACCTGATAAATTTACTGCTGAATTGTAGAGAAGATATTAACACTGATATTCTTGAAACTCTTTAAGGAAATGAAAAGGAAGGCAGTACTTCCAAAGTCATTCCTAGAAGCTAGCATTACCATGATTCCAAAACCAGTCAGGAATTCAAATGAGAGAACTACAGGCCAATCTCTCTAATGAATAGAGACGAAAAAATCTTCAACACGATACTGGCAAACAGAATGCTACAAATTATCAAATAGATCATACAACACAATCAAGCAAGTTTTATTCCAGGGATGCAAGGATGGTTCAATATATACAGATCAATAATTGTAATTAATTTACAGAAACAGAAGCAATGACAAAAATAGGGCACAATAACCTCAATAGATGCAGAAGAAGCCTGACAAAATTCAACATCCATGGATTTTTAAAATCCTGAAGAAAATATGTATAGGAGGACTTTATCTCAATCTGATAAGTGGCATTTATGACAAACCTACTGCCAACATCATATTATATGGGGAAAAATTGAAAGCTTTCCCTCTCAAATCAGGAACAAGACAAGGATATCCAATATTGTTACTCCTATTTAACATAGTCCTTGAAACACTAGCTAGAGCAATCAGCAACAGAAAGAAATAAAAGGGATATGTATAGGAAAAGAAAAAAAAAGGAATCATTACTTGCAAATCACATGATCTTCTACTTACAAGATTTAAAATTCTCACTAACAGACTCCTAGAATTAATATCCAAGCCTAACAATGTAGCAGGATACAGAATTAGCAACAAAAATCAATAGCATTCCTATACATTAATAATGAATTCACTTAGAAGGAAATTAAGAAAACAATATCACTCACATTAGCATCAAGAAAAATGAAATATTTATGGGCTAGGGATTTAGCTCAATGGTTCCAGCACCTATCTTGCAAGTGCAGGAGCTTGGGTTCGATCTCCTGAAACCACATACAATACTGGGTGTGGAGACTCATGCCCAGCAGCAATAAGTACCACATACCACAGTGCTGGCGTGGTGGCTCATGCCTGTAATCCCAGCACTTGGGAGGCAGAGGCAGGAGGATTGCTGTGACGTGAGTTTGAGGCTGAGCTCAGGGCCAGCCTGAACTACAAAGTGAGACCCTGTCTCAAAAAACCTAAAAATAAATAAATACGTTTTTTAAAAAATCAAAGAACAAAATGGAAATAAAACTTCTTCAAATGGGAAGAAAATTAAGAGTTAGAAGGAGCAGTAAGAGATTGGAAGGAAAAGGGGCAAGGAAGACTTAAAATGTATTACGTATACATACAAACTCCCCATGATAAGTGTACTGCAAATATATACTAATAAAACATGTATCAGTTGAAAAAAATATTTGTGTAATGAAATTCTAAGCCAAGAAATCCAAGATTCCAGTGGGACGCACTCATATCCTATATCCTTTATCGCACTCATATCCTATATCCGATCCGCGAGCAGGACAAGAAACTCAAATCAGATTAGAAATTTGCTCAAGAAACATGAGGGCCAGAACCAGGGTTTTGTGGCCAGGGCTCCTCCCACTAAATCCTATGGTACAAAATTTGGAGGATGAGCAATTCGAATGAAAACTCCGGGATGAAGGGAATAAATTTCTGGAGGGCTAAGTTCTAAACCATGAGACTAACTCTACTGTCCTCTTCCAAGGGCTGGTTCCACATGTCTCTGAAGCACAGTCCCTCGAACGTCACAACAGCCGTGGTGACAAGCAGGTACAGACAGGTCTATAGGTCTGATTCATGTGGGTTGTTTGTGGGAATAATCACCCCAAAGAATCGCCATTAAAGAGTTAGAACCAGCTCTATTCTGCCCGATAAATACTCAAACAAAAACTCACAGATTGGCATTTTTTTCAATAGAAAACACCCTTGGCACAACAGAGATGGGATAGTACCTGCAGGTGGAGCCAGACTTTTGGCAGGTTCTTCAGCCAATCCCAGGTACTCCCTAATGAGCTGACTCAGCTTCTGGTAGGCAACATCCAGATCATCTATAGTAATGAGAGATTGACTTTAATGCGATGGGATCACATCAAAAAACACTCCCAAGTTCAACTGATGGTGGCACTGATTTGCTAACTCCATTGGATTTTATGAATACAGTGGTGGACAGAATTAAGACTAGCTGAGTGACACTTTACCTTTGTATAATCTTCTGCCCTTAAGCCTGGCTAGACTCTGTGGATCTAATGAGATGTGACTGCTGTGACTACGTTATATTTTATGGGAGTTTTACAGATGCAAATAAGGTTACTAATGAGTCAGAGTTAGTTAATGGGGAGATTACCTGAGTGAGTCCATCCCAATCCCATGAGCCCCATAAAAGGAGGTTTTCTCTCTCTGCTGGCAGAAGACAAAGTCAGAGGCTCAAAACACAGAGGACTAGATGTGCTGAGATGGGAGATACCACGCAGATAAGACGTGGGGAGGGGCCTCTGTGGACTAATGGCAACCTTTGGCCGACTGGCAGTGAGAAAATAGGGCCCTTGGTCCTACAACTGCAGGAAACTGCACTCTACAGTGAGACTGAAATTTGGAGCAGATTTTTCCCTAGAACACCTGGAGGAGACTCGGCCCTGCTCACATCATCATCTCTGCCCCCCATACCCCGAGCAGAGAACCCAGTTACACAGTTCCAGACTCTTAACGTGGAACTGTGCCCTAAATATGGTCATATTTTAAACCACCGGCTGTGATAATTTCTGTACAGCAATAACAATTTAATATGGACACGTAAAACTTTAACAACTTTCGGAGGCCTGAAGGTATTAAGTTAAACTGTATGAAATTATTGTTTTTATGGGTTAAATAAAAAAATTGAATATTAGCAATTTAATTATTCAATTTAACATTCGCCATCCCTCCAGTCCCACACCACAAAACATTATCAGTACTAGCTTTTTTGAGAAATCTTCTAATAATATTTTCCTATAGAAGTACAAGAAAATAAAATTACATAATTTCTTACATAAATGATGGCATACTAACCCTATGCTTGTCAATCTGGATTTTTAAAAGTATCAGTATAACTTAAAGATAATTTATCTATGTCCAGTGCTTTTTCATTATTTTTATGGATATAAAATATCTGGTTTTGGGCCGAGGAGTTAGCTCAGTGGTTCCGGCGCCTGTCTTGCAAGCGCAAGGGCCCGGGTTCGATTCCCCGGTAACCACATAACAATACTGGGTGTGGAGACCCCCCA
>PVIR01005762.1:51679-70229 GCA_004026965.1 Petromus typicus
CTGAGCTCGGGGCCAGCCTGAACCACAAAAGCAAGACCCTGTCTCAAAAAACCTAAAAAAAAAAAAAAAAAAAAAAAAAAAATATCTGGTTTTAAAATATGTAGAAATTTCTGTATTCCAAGAATTTATCTCACTGATTACTGCTTTAAGTGATTTCTAAGTTAGTTTTTGGAAATGTCTGTTTATGCAGACATTTTTATAGTTCTATTTTTAGTAATTCAGGTTTTTTTCTTTTAGGTTTTTTTGAGACAGGGTCTCGCTTTGTGGTTCAGGCTGGCCCTGAGCTCAGCCTCAAACTCACATCACAGCAATCCTCCTGCCTCTGCCTCTCGAGTGCTGGGATTACAGGCGTGAGCCACCACATCCGGCACTGTGGTATGTGGTACTAGTTGCTGCTGGGCGTGAGTCTCCACACCCAGTATAGGTGTTACCACATAGGTAACCGGGGATCAAACCCAGGTCCTTGTGCTTGCAAGACAGGCGCCGGAACCACTGAGCTAACTCCCCAGCCCGTAATTCAGGTTTTAATATAGGAAGATTATGCTAAAAACTGCCTGAGTTTCATATGCTTTCCTAAAAATTTAAATGTCTACTTCAAATTATATATTATCTAACTTTGTTCTCACCAGGTCCTTAAGGCAAGAACCTATTCCTGGCCCATTTTATGTTGCATCTTATTAATTAATATCTTTTACAATAATAAAGATAATACTCTGATTAAAACATTGGAAAGTTAGGTCTTGTGTATTTTTACCCCTTTTGCAGCTCTTGTAATCGACTTTTACAACTATATTTTCCCCTTAGCATTTTATTTCCATGAGACAAACTTTTAATCCAATGACCCCATAAATTAAAAGTAAAATTCTGCTGAGAGTTACTGACCTGCATTGATTACTGCATCAAAATAACCTGGGAATTTCTGATTAATTTTAATATAAAGGTCCACTCTGGAGACAGCAAATTCAATTTCTGCACGACTGAATAATCCTTTTCTCCGCAAGTATCCCTCATATTTTTCCTTATTCATGGGTATCACCAAGATATATCGAGGCTCAAAATAGGAATATTTCAAACTTCTTACACCCTAGGCATTTAAAGAAAAGATAATGAGTTGGAAACAGAAACATGATTTAGAAATCATTTTGGGGACATCTGACAACATAGGTATAATAAGTAGTATTATATTGAATAATTTATTTTGTCTGCAGAATTAACCACTACTTCCTACGAGTATTTTCAAAGTCAGATTACTTCTTCATTAAATATTAAGTTGCCATTGCAAATATTAGAATTCATTCTACCTGGTTGTCCTCTAATTAATCATGCTAATGAATATAATGGTTAAAAAAGAAAATTGCTAGATATAAAGCAAGTTCATTCATGTCAGTACTGCTACTCTATTACCAAGATAATAATTTCAACTCTGTACATCACAAGGCATCACTAGAGCACAAGGAAATGTTACCCGGGAAGAAAAGCTCCTTGGTTATGCCTCAGTGATTACTTCAGGACTCTTCCTGGTCCTAAACCAGCAACCTGTGTGTGCTAGTTCCAGTGACATCTTATAGCCTCTGTCCAGAGACAACCATGAAGACCAAACTCATGGTCCGTAACTAAGCAGGAGATCACAGTGCAAAGCCATGCAGGGTGTTAGTCCACAAATAAGCGAAGTTTGGTATATAACCACCACTCTCCAGTTCCTATAGGCTCCGCACAATTCCCCTGATCGCTGGACATCAGTTTCTTCATGGGTAAAATGAAAGAGGTGGTCCAAATGGATTCCACAGTCTCCTCTATGCCCACTTCCATCATCGGTTTAACTCAAGCTCAAAATCTTAATTTTTAAAATCAGCAAGAAGAAACACAAGCTCTTTTAAAAATAGTTCCTGGAAAAGTCAACAATAAGGGCAGTTTGGAAAAAATACTTCAGCTGGAGAGAACCAGCTGGGAATAAAACATGGTTTATAGACTCGACCTCCTGGAAATGAGTAGCATGAGGCTCTCAAGAAGAAATAAAGTAAAACAGGAGCCATCACTCAGGTAACTGCTGAAGTGGAAAAAAGGTAGATTCAAAAAGATGGAATGTTTCTGTGCTAAAAAATGCATTAGTTTTTGTTTTTGTTTTTCTCAGGAAGCAATTTTTCTAATAGGTCTTTTTAAAACTAATTAACATCTAAACAAACAAAACCCCCTCTTAAAGATACAAAACCAGTCAACTACAGAAAGAAATAGAAGGTTTGTACAAGAGATTTAAAAGCTAGAAAAAATGTAATGAGTTCAGTTGAAACTAGAAAAGAATTAAACCAATTCAAGAAGCAGATTAGAATTTAGGCTGGTGCTCTGTGAAGTTACAGAAGTAAATGCAGAAAGATTCAGTTAACAGGAAAGGAATCCAGACTTACTGAGGTTTTATTTTCTTGAAGTTTGGTCTACTTGCATTATCTTTATTATAAAAATGTTATTATAATGATCTAGAAAAGTACTTAAAAAACTTTCTGAAGATTTTAAGGAGGCTAATACACACACACATATACATACACATATACACATACACATATATACTAGTATAAAAAATGAGTAAAAAAGTGAGTGAAAAATTCTGGGTTTTAATTTGGAAGAATTTATTTATATTCTAATTTTAGAAGATTTTTTTTTTTTTTTTTTTGTGGAGGGGGATGGAAAGAAATAAAAGTCTCCTGAAACTTGTAAGTCTAAATTGGTGAATTATAAAAGATAAAACATCATGAGCAAATGCAGTCAAACTACAGCACAGCGCACACATTTCCCATGAAGAGCAAAAGAACAAAGGAGACTCCTCCCGAAGGCACACAGAGCTAGGGCCACACACTGCACTGACTGAGCTTTATCTAACATCACCTTGAATAAACAGAGACTAGGCTCTAAGAAGAAAAAGAATAATTTAGAGAAACAAACGGAAATAAATCTTGAATGGCAGTTTCACCCATGCTACCTATGCAATTTCTTGAACTATGATATAAATTATGAATCTTGAATTATGATCAATTATGATCTTGAATTATGATCCAATTTCTGGCACTTAACTCTTCATATGTCTTGCCTGCCCCACACTAATTATAAATGTAATACTTCACATTTTGATGTGCATTTCTCTTGTGCCTAGCACAAATTGTAGACCTAACTTCACACACACACACACACACACACACACACACACACACACACACACACACACAATTAAATAAAAAATACTTACTTCTATTTCCAAATGGATGCAGCTTGCTAACCCATCTCTGGCGATACCTTCTACAGTATCCCTATTTAATCCATAACTGTAATTGCCATAATTAAATGTTAGAATGAATTTCCCCTGGAATTTGAGAAATACAAAGATTTTCATGTAACAGCAGCCATAATAAAATTTAGTAAAAGTAAAATAAAATAACTTGATCTCTTCTTTTTAACAAACAGCAACTGTAAGAATGACAAAATTATAACAAGGCTATGAAACTGAATGTCGAAGTGATAGAGAAACTGACTCAGAATTTTCACCTAATAGAAAGATAGGTTCGCAAAAATAATCTGTTGACAAAACCTTAGAAGTGGGTGAAGTACTGAAGCTTACTATACAAAAAACATTTAGATTACTTACCCACTTTCCACCCAACTTGCACCACAAAACTGATACCCTACTCTTTGCCTCCACCATTTAACTCTGCTGGCATCCCCGGTTGTCCAGAGAAGGTTCCCACTGCCCCAAGCCCTGCATTCCAAGATGACCCATGAGCTATGGCTCATTCCTGGAGGCGAAGATATACCAGCACATCGTCAAAGCTTTAAAAAAATTGAATCCCCATATTTTTCCCTCATAAAGATGACTTTTTATTGCAACTCCTCCAAATATTATTCAGCAGAATTGTTGTTTCCCTATCTGCACAATAAATATCCACCCCTCTGTATTGCAGAAGCTCAGTTTTCCTCACAGCTGTACTCACTTGCAAAACATGTGAGTAAAAACACCTATCTCAAAACTGCTTGTGACTTTTTCTTGGACAATAGTATAATTATTAAACCACCAGGTCTAATGTAAACTGAGAGGGTGGTGACAGCAGAAGGAACAAAAATGTGAATGACCTTAGTGAGTATGATTTCCCAGATGGATGACTTTAAAGAAAATAATGAAGTGAGAACTTCCAGGGCTGCAATGAATCTCACCTAAGTGCAGCGGCATCATTAGGAAGAGAAGACAGGTAAGAGTCTACTGCGATCCTCCAGGGCCCCGATGCTCTGGAGATGTGTGCAGGTGGAGGACGGACTTTCTGTCATGGGACAGGTGCTGGGCAAGAGCCAAGGGAGGTCTGGGATTGGCTGGATCTCTGAGAGATGTGTCTTTTGTGGGCAATGAGGAGAACTCATGTCCCCCATCATCAAAAGAAGTTTCTGTTAGGTACAGTATTTCTAAAGATAAAAATGCAAAAAAAAAAATCCCTAAAATTTTATTCCTTCAGTATCATGTCTTTGTTCTTTGGGGGAAAAATACCGTCTTTTTTTCTTTATATATACACATATATGTATATATAAAATATACTTGTGGATATATATTCCTAACTTTAGATATCAAGCTCTCCTTCCAAATATATATGCTTTCTCTTTTAAAATGTGTGATGGTTAATTTTATGTGTCAACTTGTAAGACAGCTGAGGAAAAGATTAACATTTAAATTGGTGAGCAGTGCAGCAGACTGCTCTCCACAGTGTGAGTGAGTGGGCTTCACCAATCAGGGGAAGGCCTGCATGGGACGGAAGGTCAGCCTTGGGACTTCACCTGCATCCTCCACTTTGCTGGGGCTGCAGGTGGCCCACACTGCAGATTTGGGCTTGCCAGTCTCCACAGCCAGGCAGGCTAACTCCTTTTATTATCTCTTTCTATACAGATCCATATATCCTATTGGTTCTGTTTTTGTAAAAAATCTGGCTAGTACTCTGACATCTTGTTTTCAAAATGTATAGGTATTTGAGTTACTTTTCAGATGTATGTTTACTTACTTGTGTGTACAAGGATGTTCCCCTGTAGATCCAAAAAAACATTTTTTGGATGTATACAGAGTTGGGAAAAATATCTATATATGATCTCATTAAAATAATTGTTAAGCATTGAGATGAAGTAGTTATCCTGTTCTGGCTATGCTACTCTTTTCATTTCTTGCTGCAAATGGATTTCCATATATAATAATAGTCATATTTCAAAAGTTCCCATGTCTATGCTTTCATTTCCACATGGCAGAGAGCATTTCTATGGATTATTGATCACATATGTGCCTGTAAAAAGGGTTCAGGTGGCTATGGGCCACATTTTGGAATGGTCTGTGGTTTGGGGAGGCCTGTGGCTATGAGAGGGTGCAGGTCCTATACTGTGCCTGTCATAACAGGCAAGTGTGACTGTCCACACTAGATGTTGGGAGACGGTAGGCAAGTAAGTCTGGCTGGGAGTTGTGTAGAGGTGTCTATATGCAGAGTGGGTGGGTGTGACAGGTGCTTCTGACAAGGTGCCATGAATTTATAATCCCTAGATTTAGCTCCTCGTGAAGCAGTCTCACACTTCAGTTAAAGGAGATCAGAGGCAAAATTCAAGTAGAAGAAAGTTATAGTATATTAAAGTAATATATGTTAGCAGGAATAGTAAAAATGAATACTTCTCAAACACATGGGGATGTTAAGAGTGTTAAACTACAAGGCTAAATATAACCCAGAAATGTAGTGATTTCTTAGACTCAAACTGAACTAGACTCACTTGATTTCAGACCTGATAAGGTGTAGAAAATCAGAGGAGCATCCAGGGTCCTCAGCAAAAATGAACTCAATCAACAGGAAAATACCTCAGACTCTAGCAAGAAAAATTAATTTTGGGAACTAGCTATCTTTCAACCTAGAGTCTTTTTTATTTATTTAAAAAAATTTTTTTTGAGACAGGGTCTTCCTTAGTAGTTCAGGTTGGCCCTGACCTCACTATGCAGCCCAGGCTAGCCTCAAACTCCTAGGAATCCTCCTGCCTCTGGCTCCCAAGTGCTGGGATTATACAAGTGAACTAAAAAGCCCAGTACTGTGATTTGTGGTACCAGAGATCGAAAGTGGGACCTTGTGCTTGCCAGGTAGACACCACAACCACTGAGCTAAATCCCCAGCCCTCAACCTAGAGAGTTTTAAAATAGCCTATGGCCATATCATCCTGAATGTTCCCAATATTGTTTAAAGAATCTTAAGAGAATGGATCTTAGTAATATCAAGATATTACTCAATCTTTATTAAGGCTCTTAGAAATATATAATTCCAGAGGACTCCATAAATCCAACTTAGCTACCAAAACAGAGTCCTTAGAAAGAAAGGTATAATGGTCAAGATGTCCTTTCAACAAGATTAGAGGACAACCTGCCAAGGAACGGTAGGACTTTCTCACTGGTGTTTCTGTGTGAGTGCAGAAGTCTTAGAAGCACACACTGTACACAGCATTGGTCCTTCAGAACTGAGCTAATGGAACCTTCCGAGCTTGGACGCTCCATGACGCTTACATATTCCCTGATGATACACACTGAGGGTACAAGCCAGGGCCATTATTCAGGGGTGGAGACAGAGACTAATGGGAGGGAAGAGAAAGCAACAGAGGAGAGGAAAGATAGAGCAATCTGTGTCTCTGGTGGGATGGTGATCTTTCAAAGGCAGCAACAGATCAGCCCCTTCAAGAAAGCTTTAGAAGAAAAAGTAGTAGTGTTGGATTGATTGAGCAGCAGAAATGAGGCTAATATAAACAAAAACAAAGATAAAGATGAAAAAAAAGCTGGAGGCTTACAGGGTCATTACAGTGATGAAGATGTGAGACAGTTTAACTGGTCATGGTGGGTCTACATTAACATCCTATGTACTTTCAATGGATCAAACATCCTACGATTGCAAGGGCTACCTTTCTGCTTGAAAGCCAAGAAACAAATAAGTTGGTTTTTTAAAAAGTGAACTCAAAAATAAAGGTACCATGCATTAGTACTCATAACTATACTATCAGGTTTTTTAGTTAAAACAAAAAACAAAACCAAAAATATTTCAACTCACATGAGATTCACAAGTACAAAATTAACTTTTCCCTTTAAAAAAGATCACTATATCCTAATATTTCTGAACTATAACATGTATTACTTATACAATAAAAATAAAGGAAAATCTCCTTACCATATTAAGCATTTCATCAAAAACTTCTTGAGAAATAAAATGATAATCAACTCGGTCTCCTTCTCCAAAGTATGGTGGCCTTGTGGTGTGACAAGCCCTGAAATCACAAAATAAATAACTTAGTCTATTTATATTATCTTTAAATTCAAAATGGAGGTTTTATTAAACAAAATTTTTAAAAACCTGAAATTGATCCACACAGCCTAAATCATAAAATAATCTAATTGTGAAGACACTGTGTTTGTGAAGTGCTAGACTTTATTCAATCACTATCAGTGGTAAAGATTATATACATTTTGGATTATCAGAACCAAATTTTTACTCACTGCTATTTATCACTTTCTGAATCATTTCCTCCATTATCACCTACTAATTCTTGGAATAAATACAACAATACCCATTCCTCACCCCACTAATTGCTTTCATGTGGTTCTCTCTGCTCTGTGTGCATTTTCTGTGGACTCCTCTCCTCTTTCTCCACTTTGTTGACCTAATTGTTTTTGCAAGACTCAACCTGTCACCCCTCCCAGAATTTTTGCTGAGCTTCAGTGGCTGCACTGTGCACCTCTTCGTATTCCCCTAGTCTTGATCTGTACCAGCTGCAGGCTAATGCTTGCACAGAGCTCCACCTCCTCCAGCATCCACCCTGAGCTGCAGGTCCACATCAGTTTTGTACTTGGCCTTCCTTTGGGAACCTACAAGTACAATGCTGAATGAAATTCTCAACCCAACCAGAAAGGCTTTCTTTCCACTGTCTAAAATAACACCTCCTTCCCGTAAGGTTCCAGAAATGTCTTCTTTAATACAGATTTTTCTATGGTCCCAAGAACAAAGAAATCACAAGAGGACTTCCTTTTGTTTATCTTGCATTCCCAATGCCTGACATTGAGAAGATATCCACTAAATCACTGTAGAATGAATAAAAATGAAAGACATAAAGTAGCCAACAGCAACTAGTAATCCCATTAAACAGATAACTATGAAAGTGACTTGCCCAAGGTCACACAGCAGCTGGACCCAGTCCCAGAACTAGAATATGGGGACCCTGCTACCCAGGACTCTCAATTTTATATCATTTTGCCTCCCTATTATTAAATTCTAGGAGTACAAATTGATTTTTAGATTACCCTGTGATTTTAAAATGATATGAGAATAGCTAAAGACTTGGCATGTTGTTTTGCTTATTTCTCACAAGAACCATGAGGAAGAACTTATTTCTTATTTCTGTTTTACAGATGTTAAAACTGAAGCACGAGGGGCCGGGGAGTTAGCTCAGTGGTTCCAGCGCCTGTCTCGCAAGCGCAAGGACCCGGGTTCGATTCCCCGGTAACCACATAACAATACTGGGTGTGGAGACCCACGCCCAGCAGCAACCAGTACCACATACCACAGTGCCGGGCGTGGTGGCTCACGCCTGTAATCCCAGCACTCGGGAGGCAGGGGCAGGAGGATTGTGATGTGAGTTTGAGGCTGAGCTGAGGGCCAGCCTGAACCACAAAGCGAGACCCTGTCTCAAAAAACCTAAAAAAAAAAAAAAACTGAGGCACGAGAATTGTGCATGTTCTTAAGTAGCAACAGCAGGATGACTCCAAAGTTGGCTCTTTTTCAAATAACAAACGAATTGAGAAAGGAAAATTGTAACCTCGAAAACCTACCCATCATAAAATCAAAGACAAATGTTTATATCTCACATGACTGTTCCCCTTCTGTTATAATCAGGAATTAATGGCACTGGGACATTTTCAGGTCTTCACACTACATTTGAGTTGCACACTCTGGGAAGAGTACACCTCCTTCGAGAAAACTGTCAAAACATGGAGACATTTGTTTTGTGGTTTGATTCACTGCATTTCTTCCCCCGCCTCAACAGAGACCTGAGACTCTCTGTCTAGTAGTGTCCCTGACAGTTAAGGAGGAAATATCCGTGGCCTGGCATCCTGTGCTGTGGACCCTCAGCACAATCTCTACACGCTACACTGAATTTACATTTCACCACGAAGGAATTGAGCGGCAGACACACTTTTCAGAATTTCTTAAAGGGAGACAAAACAAAGGATCAACCTGAAGCACATAGGCAGGTAAACAAAGAGACGCTCCACTGATGTGGAGAAGGGCGATGACAGAATCTGCAACTGTGTAGAACTTTCTACTAAGAAGGACCTAAGATGACCTGTGATTTTTTAGAAATCTGTCATCCAATTTTCACACATACAAATGCTCACCATGTAGTACACTGCCCAACTGTATTATAAAAGGAATGCTTCATAGTGAGCTTGATGTTTTATAAAACATACTTGAAAAAAAATGATGCTAAATTTAGATAAATGCATTTGAGCTGTCCTTTTCAAATATCCTTTTCCTCCTCTGCCTAACTATGTCCATGAGTTCATTCTTTATTAATTAATTTACTAGATAAATCAAGGCAATCATGCTTTGCAATGGAAGTTATACCTCCTGTTAGTTTTACTTAATAGACAAAAGGACTGATTTGGAACGAACCCCAGGCTGCAACTCTGGTCCTAAATAAAAGCCGAAGAGTAAGCGTAGATATTCCCAAGGACAATTAATTGTTAGACTATCACTGTGGCTGCTAAGAAAAGAGCCCCTGGAAAGAAGATGATCAGGAGCAAAGGCAACCTGGATAAACAGGTCAAATAATAGAATGCTAACATACGCAGGGAAATGGAATAGGAAGAAAAGACGTCTAAGAACAGTTGGAAAATGGATGAGGAAGTAGACTTGTTTTCATTTTGATTCAGAAGCACGAAGATTTAGCATCTCAGTTTGCACCCAAATTGCCTGAGGGAATGCTGTACTTCTCAACAATACCAATATTTAGGCGGAGGCTTGGTGGTGGGCACATGTGAACTCAAGCACGTTACAGCATGCCATCTTGTAAGGGAGCTATTCAATGGGTATCCACAGAGGCCCAGGTATTCTGAGACCATTTTATAAGTAAACTAAATTGATTGTAATAGTCAATAAGAATATATGTCAGTAAACTGCTAGACACAATGTAAGGAACCCAGAACAGGGATTCCTGCATACACTATATCTAAGTATCATAATTCATGAAGTCCCCACTCTGCTCATGTTCCATTAACTACACACCACCTTCCAACTCCTGCCCTCATCACCTGTCTCTGTATCCTAATTGGTCTTCTTTTCTCTAGCCTTCCTTCCCCAGGTCCCATCCTCTCCACTGACAGGAACTTCTTTAAAATGCAACTGAGAATATTCCATTCCCAGCTTAAAAGGCCTTTGTGACAAGACCCAGCTATCTTCTGCATCTTTTCTGCTGCATTTTCTACCATACTCCAAATGTAGCTGCACTACCACAAATGTGCACAATGAATGACACTTGTGTGTTGTTCTCTGCAAGGACTGCAGCTCCACTCAGGTCCCCATCCTGCTTTACTTTCACTCTCATCTCCCTTCACTGTCCTCATCAGAGCGGACTGTTTTGTTAGACAGCATCTAAACCACATGCTGGATTGATTGGAAGCTTCCAGGAGGACAAGACCTACGTGTGTTCATCTCAGGTTTATCACCAGCACACGGCACATGGACAGCATTCAGTAAATACTGGCTGAGGGCTGGGGATTTAGCTCAGTGACTTCAGCACCTGCCTTGCAAGTGCAAGGACCTGAGTTTGATCCTTGGTAACCACACACAACACTGCTGGCATGGAGACTCACACCCACAAGCAATCAGTACTACCTACCACAGTGCTGGACGTGGTGGCTCACACCTGTAATCCCAGCACTTGGGAGGCAGAGGCAGGAGGATTGCTATGAGTTGGAGGCTAAGCTCAGGGCCAGCCTGAACTACAAAATTGAGACCTGTCTCAAAAATAAATAAATAATAAATAAATATTGACTGAATGAATAAATGAGTTATCCTTCAAGTTTGTTGATTTGTATAGACAAACTAGAGTAGACTGTATTTAGATTTTTACACCTCATACTGCCTCAT
Organism: Petromus typicus; assembly: GCA_004026965.1. Taxonomy (NCBI): domain Eukaryota; kingdom Metazoa; phylum Chordata; class Mammalia; order Rodentia; family Petromuridae; genus Petromus; species Petromus typicus. Next base: position 62,851 of record PVIR01005762.1, read on the forward strand.
GCAACTACTTTATTACAACATAATTACTATATAATAATGCTAAAAGCAAAATATATTTAGTAGTCAAAATCATGAGAAGGTTGTGAAAATAGAGATGGCAATAAAATGGAGATTTAAAGGAGAATAAAAGTTTTCTTTCAGGAATACTCATATCTGTAGCATGGCCTTAAATCTAGAAGATTAACAGGCACACTGGTATTGTTTTTGGTATCTCACTATCCAAGAAGTCACTGATTTGTGTGATAATATAAAGTTAGAAATAAATAGGCAGACTCTGAAGGCACTAAATGTGTATCTCCAGGCCACTTGTAACTAATAGAGGTAAAAAAAGAACTTTCGACCTATTTCTAAAAATGAGAATAAATAGTAAAACCACAAGCTAAGTCTAGAGCAAAATTTCTCAGCCATATCACTATTTGCTATATGGATGAATTGTTTTTATTTATATATCTGAATATGCAACTTAGCATGTGAAAATTTCACTGTAATATCTGGACGTTCAAGTAATGTAGTTTAAAAAGGAAGTAAAACACCACAAGAAAATAAATAGAAGGAAAAGACTGAAGCAAGTGGCAGAGAAAATGCCTTTATAATGCTTTTATATTTCATAAGGAGACCATATCCATGCCTATTTTCATTTAACTGAAAATCAATAAAACTTACGTTGGATAAAGAATTTAAAAATAAAATCTAAACAAAAGCATTATCTTGCCCCAGAAGATGTGCTTTGGTTTTATCTTCATTTTTAATTAGAAAGTTGCTGTATATAATGGTAGAACTCTCTTACTTTCTTGATGGATGAAATTACTAGCTATCTAACACCTTTTTTAATCCAGTGACATGGTCCTCACCCCAGGCTTTGATGGGATTCTCAGAATTATGTGAACCTCAAACAAGCCCTGCTCTGTACTGCCAGGAGGATGGCAGTGAGTAGTTGGCCCGCACACCTGAGCCTATGAGAGAAGTGGGGAGTATTTTTCCACTCACTGTTAATTCCAGAAAAAGGAGAAAAATCCCAGAGGCAGCAGAGGCAGGCCAGGATGTGAGGTTCATTTCAGGATTCATCTCAGGCCACCATACAAACTACACAGCACTAATTATCTCAGGGCCGAGTTGCCCACCAGATTATGTATCTCATGAGGCAAGAACCTTACCAATCTTTTTTTCACTTTGTCCTCTGAGACAAGTCCATGGGAAGAACTCAATACATATTTATTAAATGAATGAATCCATCCAATTCCCCATATATGTACCAGGAACATCATTTCTGCCTCTTCTCACAGTTATTTTTACTAACAGTATATACGTTACCATTAATTTGGTCATTCATTCACTCACCCAGTCATTTTGCAGATATTGACCTCACATGTATTAAGTGTCTGGCCATCTGCAGAGCACTGAAAACTGAAATGGTAAACAAGGCTGACACAGCCTGACTGGCCATGACTGAGGTTACAGATGAGCAGGGAAAACAGATATGAAATAAATCAATCCAAGCATGATAGATAAACTTTCTAATAAGGAAAATATAGGATTTGGTGGAAATGAGTGGGGAGGGGTAAGAATGTTGATGCAGATTATATCAGAAACTTGACAGTGATTCAACAAACACATTCAAGAACACATCAGACCGATCATACCTTTCCAGTAGCACATGACAAGCAAATACAGAGGACTGGGCTACCAACTATTAGCAACATACATTCACATATGAAAGAAGTCACATAGAGCTGTGGCTTCCTAAGTCACTTTGGTTCGCTAAAATGTTCCAAATTTACACATTAGCACAATAGTCAGCAATACCCTCTTGCCCTAATTTGACCTTCGATTAAGTGGGTTCAGCATATCTTTTAAAACAGATTAGATACCTCCATATAATATAATTGCACTGTATACTTTTTAAATTCTAGTGTTAACTTCTTTTTTTTTTTTCTATTTCAGAGTATTTAAAATACACTAAGCAAATTACTCTGTTGTGTGCACACCTTGTAGTTGTCCAAATGTGGGCTGTAATTTTAGAAACCTAAATGAATGAAAAAGAAAATTTAAAGTGGATAACAGCAGCTGCCAGGGACTCTACTGTATGAACATGTGTAGCTTTTTATGACTGTATTAGAGAAGCTTGCACTTATTTTTCTTGTTGTCCCTGTATCTTTGTGGTGACATCTTCAGCTCCACTAATCTAAAAGTAACTTTTCTCCACATGTAAAAGTAGAAACCCATTTAAAAGAACACAGTGAGAATTCTAAATCTTACTCCCAGAATCCTCTAAAAAAAATCTTTAAATCCAGCAGGCCACTTTTCTTGGATGAGACTAATTTTCCCGATACCATCCTCTACTTGAACAGGGTCATTAGCGAATCACTCAACACAGTATTTGCTCCAGAAACCTTGAGTACATTGACTACTTCTCTGAAGAAAGGACAGGAAACACTTGCTGGCCCTTTTCTGTCCTTCCTCCTGAAAATGCCTTGGAAGACGAGGCAAGTTTGGAGACACAGAAGCTCAATTATTGCTAGTGCAGCAAAAGAGCTTGAGATGTCCTTGGAGCACAGCCCCGCCCACCAGTGCACTGTCATGCCTGCTGTCACACCACCAGACAACAGCCGAGGAATCCTGTCTTCAAACATCAGTTAAAAAGCTGAGTATTTTCAAACCCTGCAGAGTGATTTGGGCTTGCACTGAATTATGTTAGACACGAAGAGAATTAAAGTAAAACACACACCATAATAAATGTAAAGGAAGCTTGAAGTTCATATGCCACAAATAGGCAATGACAGAGATATACCATGTTTATCTGACTGTCTGACGCAGGGGTCACTGTTTACTGTCTGTTTCACAAAATATAAACTATTTTGCTTATTATTTGGTAAGTTCTTCTGTGACTAGGAGTACATTTTAACAAGTATCTCTACCACATCAGTTACAGTGAAATCAGCATCAAGATTCCTAGTAATTCTAAGACTGGTTAATCACATTGATCTGATTTTATCAATAAATTCTCTTCAAGGACTAACACTCTCAGATTGCTCTGTCCTTAGAAAGAGTTCAGATCTACTGAGCATTCAATTAACATATCGCTTCTAGCTCTGTTGTAGAATGCACCATAAACAAGTTGCTTTGTGTATCTGTGAGCCCATATAAATAGTCAGAATTAGGAATATCTGAGATTTCATCAGAAAACAACAACTGGGAAGAATTTCTGAGGCTACAAGCCAATAAGCAAACTTACCCGTATCTGAAGTAAGTATTAAACTGTCTGCAGAGGCGGTGAGCAAGTTCTCGTTTCCCACAAGCTTGAGGCCCAGCTAATATCAGCATGGGGTAAGGGGCGTCCAAACTGGGCAGAGTGCTGCAACACACGACCAGTCATTACTGCCCGCGCCTGTCAGAGACGCAGCACAGGCCCCACAGCCACCCGACCTCCTCTCCACTTCACCAGCTTCACTAATGAGCACCTGCTGCTCCCGGGCACGGCAGAAGGACGGCTCTACTTTCCAGAGACAGGTTGACTATAATTATTAAATATAATATTCAGAGCATAGGCAACAAGGTAAAATACAAATTTATATAAAGTTACAAAGCTTTTTTTTTTTTAAGGAAAATGGAGTGAGACAATTGCTAAAGTAGTCTCTTTAGAACTTACCAATAAAAGACATGCCTGCTCTCTGAGTGTCAGTGTTTAACATTCAGACCTATTGCATTAGAATGCAGGTATGCAAAACAAACAATGGTAACATCTAAAATTTACCTGAGTTATTACTAGGTGGCAAGCATTATTCTAAGAGATTTTTCTATAGCTCCTTATTTAATTTTCAGAAACTAATAAAGATATTTCTGTCATTATCCCCACTTAGCACAGGAAGAAACTGAAGCACAGAAAGGTTAATTAACTTGTTCAAAGGAAAGGAAGAGTCATATACAATTCTAAGCTTAGCTTCCACGCCTGAAGACTGAATTGAAGAATGAATTTAATAAAATCTCCTACATTCCAAGCCCTTGGGTCTGGACCCCAGTCATGAAACAAATTGTAGAATTACCCAGTAAGGTTTTTTGTGGCAGTGCAGATTAAACCTAGGTCTTTGCACTGAGCTACATACACAGCTCCGTTTTTTGTTTGTTTGTTTTTTAAAATTTGAGACAGGTTCTTCATAAGTCAGTAAGCTTCCCAGGCTGGCCTCAAACTTACTGTCTTACTGCCTCAGCCTTCCAGAGTTCTGGGTCTATAGGCATACCCACCAAACATGGTTAAAACAAGATATTTTTAAATACATAGCTTCAGTGTGGATTTAGTGAAGATTTGTGAAACTGTGGAATAGCACGTATCCAGGATCTCTGAGTACTCACGAAAAAACAGAAAAGCTTTGGAGCAAGAGTCTGTGGAAAACATGTATAACCAAACCAGATGAAAGAAAATGTGTCTGCAGGAACATGAACCCCAACACAGCCTGCCTGATCCTGGAGTCTGCATGGAAGACACAACAGGGCAGGGCCTGGCAGGTCTGTGGACACAGAATCCCCACAGCCACTGGGTACTTGCTAAATGCAAGCAGGCTCAACCGTACATGTGTAAAACTTGTTCATTAATGTCAATAGCAACTTCATTAGTAGTAGCCAAAGGCTGGAATCTACCCAGATATCCTTACCAGGTGAATGATTAAGTTAACTGTAGGTAGGTAAGCTAACACAGCATGGAATACTACTCAGCAAGAAAAAAGAATGGCCTCTTAAAACATATGACAATTTGGGTAAATTTCAGGAGAATTATGCTGAGTGAAGGTGTAAAACCCAGTCACCAAAAGTTATACTGTAAGATCTTATTTATATGACTTTCCTGAAATAATCATACTATAGAGATAGGGACAGATTCATGATTGCCAAGGCTAAGAACAGATGAAAGGGAAGAAAGTACTATTATACATAGCTAAGTTAAGTTGAGGTTGGCCCCTCAACAGAGTTGGTACAGAAGATACAAACACATTATAACTATGGCTGGAGACACATATGTTAGATTAGGCCTCAAGATAAAGATGAAATAACCAGGCCTACACACTTTCCCTTGGGGTGAGATAAATGATAGCACCTGATCTAATGAAGTCTAGATAGACATCAGTCATCATGATGAGTGACCAAGACCCTTGAACTCATCTGTCCCGGAGAAGTTCTTTGTTCCTTCCATGCATACTTGCTATGTGACTTGCTTCCCCAGTGGATCACAATTACTCAAACTACTATATTTGTAGGTTCATTGGTTGATCATAGTTTTAACCCACGTTGTACCCACGTGGCTGTGGTCTATAAAACCAGGATTCCTGGCAACCCATTCAGAACCCCTGCTGCCACTCAGGAGCTATATCTCTCAATAAATATTTCTTACTCTTTTAACTTCTGCTATTCCTCAGAATTCACTCTTCGAAGTTTGGAGAACAAGAACTTGGTATATCTGATATGCAGCAGGTTGGGAGTTATAATATTTCCCCCATATCACGGGAAGTCCACTATCATTCCCAGGGATCCTTGTGATGAAACTGTTCTGTATCATTAATTTAGTGGTGCCCAAATGAACCTGCTCATGTAACAAATTTACACAGAATTAAAGAGAGCTAAAAGCCCACACAAGTACATGGAAAACTAGTGAAGCATGTTATGGCAGGGGATTTCCAGGTCAATTGGGGAAACTGGGTAGAATATACACAGAATCCCTCATATTTTCCCTTACAATTCCCTGTGAATCTGCAATTATATCAAAATAAATTCTCTTTAAGAAAAATGTCTAAGGGGCTGGGGATATAGCTCAGTGGTTCCAGTGCCTGTCTTGCAAGCACATGGACCCGGGGTTAATCCCCGGTAACCACATATAATACTGGTTGTGGAGACTCACCCCAGCAGCAACCAGTACCACATACCACAGTGCCATGTGTGGTGGCTCACGCCTGTAATCCCAGCACTCGGGAGGCAGAGGCAGGAGGATTGCTGTGATGTGAGTTTGAGGCTGAGCTCAGGGCCAGCCTGAACCACAAAGCGAGACCCTGTCTCAAAAAAAAATAAAAAAAGTGTCTAAGGAGAAAAAATATTTTAGAGAAAGTGACAAATACTGAAAATAAGTAAAGGAGATTTTCTTTTTCTTTTTTTTTTTTTTTTGAGACAGGGTCTCGCTTTGTGGTTCAGGCTGGCCCTGAGTTCAGCCTCCAACTCACATCACAGCAATCCTCCTGCCCCTGCCTCCCGAGTGCTGGGATTACAGGTGTGAACCACCATGCCCGGCACTGAGATATGTGGTACTGGTTGCTGCTGGGCAACCAGTATGGTATGCGGTTACCAGGGATCGAACCCAGGTCCTTGCACTTGCAAGACAGGCTCCGGAACCACTGAGCTAAATTCCCGGCCAAAGGAGATTTTCTTGAGGAAGAAAATAAAAGCAAAGGAACAGGAAAAATTTAAATATTAATTCAAAAAATTTTAAATTAAAAAATACTACATAAAAAGGGGAACACAGTATATCTAAAATATCCCAGAACAACTAATACTAAGATACTATCTACTAAAATTACTGGACTTCAAAGAAAAAGAAAAAAAATATTAAACTAGAAAAAGACAGCAAGATTTTATAAGGGTAAACAAATTATCAGATTTTAATAACAATGTTTTATGACAAAAGAAAATAAAGCAAAATCTTTAATGTACTCAAGGGCAAAAAGGGTGAGCCATGAATTCTATATTTAGCAGAAATGGCTTTCTAGTATGAAGGACACAAACTAACCAGGTGTAGATAATCTTATAGCCTTTCCTGAGGAACCCTTTAGAAAATAAGCTTTGGACAACTGACTCAACAGGATTCAGTACAAGGACTCATCATTAATAAATATGCAATTATTCTAGACTAAGGAGAACTGAGGCTAAATGATAACAAAAAGAGGATAATGTGTGATAGCTTTAAGTTTTGACAATAAAAGACAATATGCTACTTTTAGGAAGGAGTGGTTGGTGCAATATGTGGAATAGAAAAATTTAGGAAGACAGACAGTAAATAAGAGGTTATTGGGAGCTGGGAGTAGAGGAAGGGGTTGAATAGGTAGAGAATAGTCAAAAATACTTCTAATGACTTTCAGCGAAAGTTGTTGGTAAGAGCACTGGTATTCTGATATGCATATACAATGGACTCAAAAAGTCCATATACGATGGACTTAAAAAAATAAGTACTTGTGGACTTGTCTCCGGGCCCACGCTGGAGGAGCGCCCAGGGACTGAGGTTGGCAGCGGGCGGCTCGGGAAACGGCGACTGTGCGACTGAATCTGCACCGGGTTTGGAGCTTACTGGCCTCCAGGCCCACGCCGTAAGAGCACCCAGGGACTGAGTTTAGCAGCGGGCGGCTCGGGAA